>BLKM01000363.1:555156-650036 GCA_013340265.1 Coptotermes formosanus
CCCCCCCCCCCCCCCCCCCCCCCCCCCCCCCCCCCCCCCCCCCCCCCCCCCCCCCCCCCCCCCCCCCCCCCCCCCCCCCCCGACCCTGACGCTATGTGTAATTTATGTTTCATTTAAAAAGTTATGTTACAAAAACCATGCTGTAAGTACAACGTTAAGTCCGTGTGCAACTGCATTTATATACACACGAATATAACTACATGTTCCGTGACTCAATCAGTGTCCTAAATTGTTGTTGTTTTTTTAATTTTATTCACTTATGTTTCAAAATTCTAATGCACTAGTCATCAGTCTCAGTCGATGATTTCAGACGAAGGGTAATCATGTAAAACTTTCCGAGATCATAATTCCTACAAAATCTGTGGTTATTAAATTTCAGGTTTGGGGCGTTTGGCGAGGCGGGGGGGGGGGGGTGGCTGCAGCCAGGCAGCCTACCGCCCCCAGGTGCACCCTTGTTTCATACAGTTACCATCGTCTTACTTTACAATATGCCTTTAACCAAATCCTGTAGAAGACCCTAGTTACATGTGCATTGTGGGACAGACTCGTTAGCAAGAAAAACAGGAAAATGATGTATATTTTTTCGCTCCCTTCCCCCCTCTTTCTCCTTTTTCTCGCTTCCCCAGTTTGTATCCCGTTCATGTGGCTGCAATTGCTGTAACACACATGCGCGTTGCTCGCTGTGATGAAAGACAAAACTTCCGCTCCCTACAAATGTCACTCTGGAAGGACTAAACCCACGCTCTTCGTAACATCTGAACCCCACATTTTCCAACTATCGAAGTCTATGGGCCGTGTTCTAGCTCAGCCACGTTACTTTACGTTCTTATGTAAATAGAGCATGAGAACACACAGGTATTCAGTACGTATAAGACAGAAATAAAAGCACGAAGACTTATACTTGTATTTGGTCCCCCGCTGGAACTGGGAACCTGGGCGCGGGCGAGCCACCCACGCCACAGTAACTACAATCCCTAGATCAATACAAACCAGTGACTTCTGGAGTACACATCAATACTAAATCACATCGAAATACGTTTACCAGTCTTGGTTAGGTCCGAAAGACGAAGTCCTAAAGACGGAGGCAGCAGATTCTTCTAAAACATCAGTACCTACCAAACTACACGGCGTCATATCCCAGCAGACCGTCAGCTATGGTATTCTGAGTAGCTCTTCTAATTCATATATTAAACCCAGATATTTGTCACAGCACTTAACTTTAAAACAACCTTAAAATTCTCTATTGCTACATATTATAAATGTCTACTGTTCCTAACCTACAGGTTGGGAATCTGTGGTTTGCGCGATTTTCCTCAGCCCCTACATCCCAGTTCCGAAACCGTGTTGCATTCACAGTCTTCCTCTTATTTCAGGCAATATGATTTATTAACATGAAACAGAATAATTAAATAAACTAAGAAACAAATGTTCCCAAATGCAACTACAAGAACATTATCACTTGTTTTTCTTACCAAGGCCAACTTATAAACAAATTCAAACAATAAGATTACCAAGACCCATATTTACATAGGTGCTGCATATTCCACTCTGCATCTGTACAAAGGCAGTGGGCGCCGTGTGAGACATCTACTAAATTACAACATACTAACCTTGATAGAAAAAAAATGCGTTGTGATCTGCACACGAAGGTGAGCAACTGCCACATTCCTGGGCACAAACGACAAAGGCAGATCACAAAGTGACATGCACGTTGTTACTACAGTGACACCTTAACATCACAGTAGTGGGAGTCAAAACTAAAACCACAAACTGCACACCATCGCCAGCTGCTGAGTCTCATACTATGATCACCCTTAGAGATTATTCACATTAACCTTCTCAAACTCATATTGACAGACAATAAAACACCACCCCTGTATGCAAGAAAATTGTATTAAACGTTCCCTTATTCGTTTACAGGTTACTTCTGACATGTCTCAGCCTATGATAAGCCATCATCAGGGAAATCATTCACATACAACACAGGGATCACTACTGGCTTTATATCTGTATCACATGTGCATAAAAAATGTGACATTTCAAAAATTCTGATATTATGAATTCCATTTCGTTCAATGTATTAAAAACCTTAATTTCAGGAAAACGCTTTAATAAATTTAAAAGTGTAAAATATGTGACTCCGGTAGATTCTGAGAAATGCTTCACCAGCTGGATAGAAACCTCAGTCCACATTTGATATTACACATTTTCTGTAGAACAGACAAGTGAATGTATTTACCAAGTAACTGCAGTTATCCAAATATATATCAGACTACTCTAATTTGTTTCCTCTATAATCTATAGCCATCTTTGGGGAGTACTAAATATGTCCTCTGTATATTGAAAACTATCCATGTTCCGTGCAATAAGACAAGTGACCACACACACACACACAAAGTGGCTAGTTATATCACAGATGTGCAATACAAAGGTTAAAATTGTTAAAAAAAAGTTTTAAAAAGCATAGTACAGAATGTACATCATAACAGTTATGAATTGAACCGTAAACAAATATGTATTGCAGCAAATCACCTTTGTTTTCAGGGACATGCCCCTGGGTGCCCTGTGGTTGTTTATACCACCACGGATGAATGAACAATGTGGTTGTGTGGGAGTGGGTAGTAAGCAAAATCCCTAGATTTTAATCCCATTAATCATATTTTTCTTCATTGAATACCTCCCTGAAGATGGTCGAAAAAGGCCAAAGCATGTACATAGGTTTACCGCATGTTTGTATATCACTGTATCCGATTACAGTGCTGTTGTTGGTACATGTATAGTGACATGTCCTTCATATATTTAGCGCTCCCTTAAGATGGCTATTGGTTATAGCTAGAACATGTTGGAGTAATCTCATATATATTTAGATAAATGCAGTTTGTTGGTACATAAATTTACTTACCTCAGTCCACACATAGGTTTCAGTGCATGGGCAAATTCACTGTTAAAAAATATTTTGTTTTGTCATGAGAATTATCACTCAAAATTAAGTAAATTATGAGCTTTACCTGGTAATTTTAACACCTACATTTAATCACTGATTTAATTTCAAATAATGTCATAATGAAAACAGAATACTGTCTGTGAATCAGTACACTCACTGAAATTTACACATACACTGAGCTTTATATCCAACTACCTAAACAGCTCTCAGAATCCACCAGAATAATGTACTTTAAACATTTAAATGAATCTAAGCGTTTTCCTGACACTTTCTTCCACATGCTGAAGCAACTGTAGTTCTTAATCATACCAGTCAGTAAAATGTCACATTTTTAATGCGTGTACGACACAGACATAAAGCCAGCAACAATCTTCCATCTTATATACGAATGACTTTCTGATGATGGCCAAGTACATGCTGAAATATGTCAGAAACAACACTGTAAAGAAACAAGGAATCAATACAATCCTCATGTGTACATAGATGGTGATTTATTGATCACCATACACACTTCTAATTTACAAACAACCTCCAACTACCACCAACCTTGCAAATCCAGCAAAATAAATTCAAAACATTAACCTTGAGGTAGACTCTTGTATGTCCCACCTTTTGTTAATACATGTAAACTTTCCTGTTTCTGTTTACTGCCACAGACCGCACAGAAAATGCCCAAAGACATTACAAAATTTACTCCATACTCTTGCCAGTATACGCAGTAGCCAGTCATTAAGAAGCTGTGAAAGTATTGTGTGTGATGAGAGATATGATCTCTGTTTACTTATATGACTGTACTTATATGTCTTCATCTGTGTATTACTTTTTCTTAAAGGTTTCAGCCACTACATATTGTCCTCCTGATGTGGAAAGCAATCGTGTTTCAATTGAACAGGTAATATTTACATCTTGCATACGAAACTTCACCTTTTGCTTGTGAAAGGAAGAAATCACCTTCCAGACCAAGACACAGATGGTATAAACACAGGTGATTTTTGGGAGATGCAGGGTGGGGGGACAAATGTCCTTCCATTTTTTTTTAATGAGCTGAAGAGGGGGTTTTCTAAGTTATTTTGGTGGTGTAGAGCTAGAAGAAATGAAAAACCTGCGTTTTACAGGAGACAGAATAGAGGCATTGTCGATTTTGCAACTCTCCCCTGTGTTATTAGCCACGTTACGCCGGTGGGATAAAGGTGCTTACAGAAATCAGCTGTCATACCTGTGGATTTCGTAACAACAAGGAATTCTATAAGCACTGAAAATTTGTCTATTGTTCAGAGGAAGCATGCATAAGATGGAGTTTGTTAGCCTAAAATATGTGTTCACAAACATTTCTAAATGTGCCCACTATACCAGGTTATCCATGTCAGTATAACATAATGTAAAAATGCCACGGATTGCACGAACATTTCATATAAAGATGAAACAAATTATTTTTAATACTGTACTATATAAATAACTGTTCTTTATTAGCACAACACTGACATAACTGTGACTTTTTTCTTTTTTCTCCTCACCTTCACACTCTGTCATAATCACCAAGTCCACACTATGGTGTGGCTGTAGGGAGTCAATCCTCCACTTGAAATGTGTGGGAGAACACACAAGAATGTGTTTTTGTAATGAAATTTAGAAACAGTTTAAGATTCAGTTCTTATGGGACGTTACATTGTGTCATTAGATAGACACAAACAATTAGTTGCTGAAAAATGCTACCAAAATTCTCTTCAGCAACTTAGTTCATTTGTAAATCTATGTACCATACCGCAGTTGTTTTATTGGTTTGTTGAAACATTACTCCTTTCCCTTAAGCAAACCATCATCTACATAATTACCATCATCATAGCAGCACCAGCATCTTGCTCTGTTGTTAATAAAGATACAGCTGGTAGACCACGAGACGATCCCCACAAGGGACTGTTGAATATAGAGGAGCCTAGAGGACTGCTGTTGGTCGGAGCAATAAGACAGTTCTACTACTACACACAAGCTGAAAACATCAAACACTTTGAGTAGCGTATAGTGAGCAACTGCATTGTGTGAATGCTTTCAGAATGGGTAGCAGCAACTTGTCATTCACCATCATATCCTGCACATGTGCAACTATCCTATTTCTAGCAGAAATCATCTCCTTGTCAGTGGACTACAAACAGCAGTTAATGTTAAGTTATAAATCTGAACGGCACAAACGTGTATTGCAGTAAAAGGAGAAAACTTTCTACATTTTAATGATAAGAGTTGCATAAAAGATACAAGGAATCAAAACAAACAACAACAACAAAAAAACCTTCATCTGAATTTAAATTTCAAATGAATGACCTACAAATGTCTGCCAGATTTCACAAGAGGTGATGCCGCATTATGCATTCAAGTAACTGCTCTGTTAAAACTTAGACAGTGAACACTGTTCATGATCAGGGTAGGTATAATGCAAGAGTCAACTCACATTTAAAGGGCAATTGATGAGCACCATATGCTGGAATGTGTTAGGCAGCACAATAAAAGAGTTTTCCTGATGAGACATACAAAAGTGTTTTATTCTAAGCATCAGAATAAAGCTGCCCTCTCTTTTCTACCTGACAAGTTAGTACTTGGGCAGTTTACTCCACTTCTGTTTGCACTTTACCAAAGTGTACATTTTCTATTCTGCAACTCATGCTTGAAGTTACAAAACTAAAATGGCCCAGGTATAAAACCAAATTTTAATTAATGCAGCATATTCTGCAATCTTCTGCAGCCTCCCTCACACTTTACCCTTTCTACACTGAATCTTGAACTATCCATACCCCACCCATTTCCAGCCTTCCTTATTTATTATGACAGTCTTCTAATATGTGTAAACCAATGATAAAAAAACTCACAAAAAGGGCCCATAACTAAACTGAAAAAATTAAATTTTTTACTAGTGTTAAAAGTATGGGTCCCTTTGACTAATACTCAATCACCTTATGAAAGCGTATTTCTGCTCATCGTAGAAAAGCATCCAAAAGTGCCTGCACATTATATTAAAATAAAGAGGACTGAAGTCATCTGGGACACAACAAGTCATTAGGTGAGCAGCACCCAACATTTCGAAAGATCATAGCACCTTCAAAGTGACCTGAACTACATACACAACATGTCACATCCCAGAAGACTTGAATCTTCAATGACACTGCTGTGAGAATGTCAAATGTCCCACACTACCCCAAAATAATCATATTCCTTGTCTATCACAGGCACCATGAGAAAAATACGGTGACCAGTTATGTCTCATTTTTGCTTGTATTATGTTCTGACACACTAACACTACTCTGCGACTTGGGACAGTAGTTGTTAGTATGTAATAAACTTACGCAGTTGTGGTTATATTTAAGACATACTTTAAGCGTGTCTGACCAGTCTACGTTTGGAGACAGATTAGTGTTTAGCTTATAGTCTTCAGATGCATAAACACTGAAAACACATTTGGCATAAATAAAATCTGGTTCTTGCGCAAAATGGCTCATATACATGGCTCTAAACTTTCAATACCGTTACTCTTGAAACATGGCATTCCGCCTGCCACAAAAGCATCAGAAGAGCTGGCCGGTATGCCTGTGGTCTAACTTAACAAAGGCACCTGTACCTAAGGAGTCTGTCATAAAGATTTAGAACAAGTGGCAGTAACACTCCACACATTCTTAATTTCAGCTTTAGGTAGACAAGAATAGCCATCTTCACGATCTTGCCTCTTTACCCATGGGGAAGGAGCCCAAACAATCCACTGTAATGGGCCCCAAAGCTGATCTAAATGTGGTTGAAGACAGATTCCTTCCCCAGCCCTGCATTAAACCATGGTGATTCAACCCTTAACAAGTTTGTCATGTGACAGTCCATGCTCAAGCAAAGTCATATTTTTAAAATAAGTCTATAAAGCCTTGGAATCCCATTCAGCAAAAAGAAAGAAAAATAACCATAATGAAGCATGCTACAAGAATGAAATGAACTACATCTGGATAAATCCAATGATATCTAACATAAAAATAAAACAAAATATACAACCATAACTACAATACAATTAATAATTACGTACTGTATACCATCTCTAATGTGCAGCGATAAAAACTAAACAGTAAGTGCTGCTACACGTCACACCAAGAACCTTTTATGTGAATGGTATATTCAGAAGGGTAGCCATAATTTTCATTCAGAGAACAGACAAATGTAAAACAAACAACAGTTCTATAATTAATATGCAGAATTGTGAATCTGTAATCTTAAGGCACTTATGCCACAGAAGTAAGGTTATCAGTGTAATACAAACGTGCTGAATATACTTAGCAAAGGAAATTAATGGCTCAAATATAGATACAGAATTGAGGTTATCAAAGTAACACAAATATAATAATCTTATTTAAGAGACCAACAGCTCAAACAGATACAAAAATTCATATTACTTACACAAATTCTATTCCACGGGCATTTTCTTATCAAAGAACTCACAATATATACACAACACGTATAACAAATATAGGTCAGACACACTACCACTTAGGTCACTACACCATGAGGCACACTTACCAGCACAGACAACTGATCACAGGTAGTCAGTCACAGATTACTTCTTTAAGAGGCATATCAATATCAGACTAGCTGCTGTTAGTACTTTCATTCATAGATGTCTGTACTATCAAAAAGGGTGCTTTCTGAAATTTGTATTCAATGATCGGGATTGGAATTGCAAAGTAAGGAATTAACTTAGCAAAACTACTGTATAAGCCATGCAGTATGGCACTTAATAGAAGGGCCAGGAGCTTCAGTTCAACCATCATTTTTAATACAAGAGCTCACATGTGATTAATTCAATTATATTATTTTAGTAAGTGACTAAATGGGATTCTAAGCCTTTTCCATATACGTACTTTGCCATAAATGCAGTAACTGTTATCATCACCAAGTCTTTTCATTGACTTCCACTAGGATCCATTTCAAGAAATTTCTTTAACCAAGTTCAGTGTGCATAATATAATACCAAATTCAAAAATCCATTTCCACTCATTCTGAGAGAAGAAACAAAACAGTCCTGAACATAAAAACTTTACTCTGTACATTTGGCTGTCAGTGGCTGTTTCTCCCTCTTACTTAAGAAGCTTGTGCAAATCTTTTAAGATGTGGCAATGAGATATTTTCATGCATTCACACAGATCAAAAGATAAAGGCAAGTCATGAAATGTCAAATGAAGGGAAAGTCTAAGTCACTTATTAACATGCCACGCAGGCACAGAGGGGAGGGAAAGGTATAGCCACCCACTCACAACCTTGGCCCTAGAAGGGGGTGTGTAGTCAACACCACTCCCCAGGCACTTTACCCCATGGAAGCGATTCAGTAGCCCTTGTACAGGAGGCTGGGTAGGTCTCGCGACCGATCTGGATGGGTTGGTCACTTAACATAAGTCATAATCCATGTTACTCTGATACTATCTGCAGCAAACGAAACAATAATACTAATTATTTTAATACATCTCTGTGAATATAATGCTTTGAAACAATACACTTTCAAATACTTGCATCTGGAACAGTCTGTTACTGGTAATAAAGATATATGATTGAAGGGCACGGGAATAGCATCTTTCTATTCATGCACTAGTGTTCCCACTGACAAAATTATCACTCTAACAGAAAGTACATTTCAGCCTTAAACATATGCTAAGATGCACTGCCATTAGTTCATGTATAGTACCAAGGGTCTACTGATGATATGAAACATGCATGCTATCGCAATAAATAGTTGCATTTCAGACATCATATCCTAATAAAAGCACAGTGTAAGAACACACACTTGGTCTCAAATCAGTAACAAGACACAGACTGCTCCCAGACATGTGCCCCATTTAAAACATAAAATTTATGTTGGCTTTTAGGCATCAATGTTGCCATGGAGAACACTGATAATACTTCATATTTATTATGGCCAATTAGAGAAGAAGAATTCTTCCCACAGTTCATATTCATAACTCAAACCCAACTCAACTAGACTAGACTAGACTAAACTAAACTAAACTAAACTAAACTAAACTAAACTAACTAACTATCTAACTAACTAACTAACTAACTAACTAACTAACTAACTAACTAACTAACTAATTCCATGGAGCAGAGTCCTTCTTGAAAGGCTAACAGTTCCTTATCTACTCAAATTCCCCAAACTTTATGGAACCTGAAGGTTCACTACAGTACTCACAAGAGCCCACCAACTGTCCCTGTCCTGGGCCAGATTGACCTCTCAACCCAACTTCTTGAAGATATATTTTCATATTATCCTCTAATCAATGCCTAAGTCTTACACTTGGTCTCTTTCCCTAAGTTTCCCCACAAAAACCGCATATGCACTCCCACCCCCTGTACATGCTACATGCCCCACTCATCTCCTTCTTAATTTGATCACCCAAATAATATTTCATGTGGAGTACAAACCATAAAGCTCCTCACTACAGTCTTCTCCACTCCTATCACCTCATCCCTGTAACCTCACTCCTGTAACCTCATCCCTCTTCAGCCCAAATACACTCCTCAGCAACCCATTCTCGAACACCCTCAGCTAATGTTCCTCCCTCAATCAGAGAGCCTGAGTTTCACACCATACAAAACACAGTTCATATACATGGAGCAGAAGATTTGAATTCACATGCAAAATGCACACTAAGGTGAAACATGCTCAATTCTTGCCATTTTACTTTTTGGGCCATGTTTCCTAGTGTTCTTGAACAATATTACTGTCATTCCTCCACATTTTTTAACGTCCCCTAGTCATTTCAACATTGTTATTACTACAAGGGCAATGAACAGTGAGTAACTGAGGATACAGATAGAATATAAATTGGCAACAGAATGGGAAAACTCACAAAGGCTAACAACAACTGCACTTGGCGATTTAATAAATATTACTGCAAACATCCTTTCATTGGGACTGTTTGCATATCACACTGTTAATGTCTCAAAGAACACTCTTACATGTACATCATTTACCATTTCTACATGTAATGGGAATTTCAAGCAAGTTACCTTGCTAATGCAGTCACTGTACTACAAAAAAATATATATATTAAATCATATGTCAAATGGAAAGCTGCTTAAACATAATCGCAGAATTTAAAATAAAACAATCAGTGCAGAAGTCCTCTTGTTTGCTTCAATGAATATGGTAACTTCTTGACCCCTGAAGATGGAACTGATACATTGTCCTGAAACGTCGGTAAAGGATTACCACTCATCACTGCATAATATCCCAGAACAGCACAGATCTCAACATCATGGGAGAAGCCTGCAATCACATTTAGATGTGGTGATGCATGAAAATATGAGGTTCCATCTTCTGCATTCAAATAAGAGGTACTTCCCAGAAAGAAGGATTATGAAAATAAAATTTGTAACATATTTAAAATTATAGGCAGTTAAATGAAGTACAGTTCAGTTCCATGACACACGACCAAGGGCTAAACTTCTGTTTGCTGTTGGATTATAAACTTCCTTTACCCAAATACAACATTAACAATACATCATTTCTAAAACTGTTCTACAAAAACAGTTGCTTCATGACTTCTGCCTGAAAATCCTTGTTCATTTGCATGTATGTATGATTTACATAACAATGCTGTCAGTAGCCCAGACTAAGACCATTTTTATCAAATGTTTTGACAACTGATTCGTGGCAGTAGAACTAGAGCAAATGCCACAATATAACTGCAGAAGAGGCAAGTCATGGTTCTATAATCGCGTCTCGGAGTCAGAAGACGGAGGCTGAAGGCCATTGTGAGGGAAGAGTGGGCTGCGACCGTGAGAGAGGTTAAGCTTCTACAGAGTCTGTAATGCTGCTGAGTGAGTGAGTGAGTGAGTGAGTGAGTGAGTGAGTGAGTGACTGACTGACTGACTGAGTGACCAGGAAGTAGGAACTGCCAACACTTACAGTACTTCTGGAATTTTATTATTCATACTGCGTATCTGTCCCCATTTATTTATAAGCCAACTCTCTGTATAAAACATGAGCAGTTGAGTGAAATCTGCTCCACAAATCAATCAGTACTACAATGGCCTCAGAGTCACATTATGGTTTGTGCTATGTACTAATATGCCTGAATCAAATTACAATTCCTTTATTTTTATTTCAGCTTCAACTCAGCCTTCAAGAAGTGAAACTCACAACAGAAACAAAGTCCAGAGAATCTGACGGAGCACTGAAAGCGGTTGTCATCTGCTGAAGAACATGCCCCTGGGAATCCGACATAACTGACAGCACCCTGTCAGTATCAGCTGCTGTCATTACATTCATCCAAGGAGGCAACTGCAAAGCTGGCAGCACCGGACAGCTCAGTCTTCCATCACATCCACAGGCTGCAAGTTAAAGAAAAACATGTGACACTGTCTGCTGCCTCATAGTCACAGGTTCCAAATGTTTAATGAAAGAAATGGTCCAAACAAACACACTCAACAGTGATAGTATCCATTCTCCATGCCCTTCCAGTCACCTCTGGTGTGTGCCAACCAACAAAGAGTGATTATCACCAGCGAATATCATCACATGGTCATGAATACCAACACCAGCATGACCAGAAAATGGGAAGTCCTGGTTTCGATCACAGGCCAGTTCGTGTGAGATCTGTGGTGGAAAAAGTGGCACTGGGACAAGCTTTTCTCACTACGTCAGTTTTTCCCTGTCACTATCATTACACCAATGCCCCATACTCACATATATCATTCATGTACCATCAACACTATGAATTTTAGCAACTGGCAGCAGTTGTTACACTAACATAGCAGAATGATATACACCAAGGCCTTGTTTTAAGCCCCAGTTGTGTTCCTGAAATAGTGGGTGTCAATCACAAAGATGTACATCAAAAATTACATTCCCATATTCCCATTAAAAAGCAAATAAATGCAAACAAACGAGCCAAAGAGGGTTAAACTGAAAATGAGAGGGTGTAGGTGGTGTAAATGGGTAAGGAACATTAAAGCAAAAAGGCATAGAATAAACAGGTGTAAAACAAGGCCTTGGAGTACAAGGGAGATTGCTACTGCTGCTGCTGCTGCTACTAATGTGGTGATTGTGATGACCAGTGTGTGCCATGGTGGGACTGGTGATGACAAATATGCGCATGTCAGTCTGAGACTTAATGTCTCTACAGCCAGTTCACTTGACTGAATGGTATCCAGGGACACCAGCACCACCTTTATACCTTACTTCATAACACTGTACATTTTACGTGTATTAATTTTTTTGATAAACGTCTGCATTTATGAAACTATAACCTTAAAATCTCATTACCTTAATTTAATGAATCAGATACTGTAGTTACCACACTATTTATACTTCTTTTATCACTGATTATTCTTGGACAATCTACTTCCTCTGACACCACGTGACATTCCAGAGGTGGACGATACAGTTCCTATACAGGAAGCACTGAGATAACACAGCAACCCCAACCCCAACAACTCGTACAATATCATACACACTAAATTAAAAATAAATATTGCCAAAGGTTATGGGTATGTAAAATGGGATTACATGAAATTACTGATTCAGCAGTCATGTAGAAAAAATAAAATAATACATCTACACTAATAAAGTGTAGTAACATACCAAAAGCATGTAAATTTACATGGCTCTAATCTGAATAAACTAGCTACGACAAGAGGCTGAATGTCTGAAGCTTACCTGACAAACCTCATCCAACCACACAGCTGTACCAAATCCCACCCAAAGTCAAGAACACTGCAGACCTGCAACACACGAATATGTGCCTTTAGACATGAATGCCAACTGAAAATTTCTCATAAAGAAATCATACTCTCTGGAAATAATTCACTCTCTGCGAGAGAGATGACCTACATCAGTAACTATGTATTTACTGTCTAAGCCTTAAAGTTCATCTAAATGATATTTAAACATTCAATTCATCCCTCACAGAAAACACAATGCTTCTACATTACAGTCAATACTGTTTAGCAACCTGATCACACCTTATTCTCTAAATGAATTGCGAGGGCAAATTGCATGGCTTCTAAATGTTAAACAGGTGGTGTAAATAGTAACTACTGTGCTTTAAAGTGTTAACTACAGTATGAGATCATCCCCTGCTATTGTTACTGAGCTATGGAATGTTACTTTGACAGAAGTTGTGATGGTACAGCATGCAGCATGAAGAAAAAAAACATACAAAACTTTGACAAACAGAGCAATAATGTTACAACAAGCCACAGAGAAATCAACTGTGTTGTCCATAAGACTGAGAAGGACAATACATATTAAGCTTCTGCATGTATTATACATTTAGTGCCATAATTATTGGTTCAGTCACACAGTAGACACTTTAGTGACTGAAAATTTATTTCTAAACCAGCAAAATATAAACTAATATTCTAGCACATGACATAAAGCTCATTACTGTCAACATACGTACACAAAAGCAATTAAATCCTACCCTAAACACTTTGAATTAAATTCCATACTATTAAAACACATGTTTTAATTTCTCATTCTTATGCCAGCCAGGGGGGTCTGACCCTGATGTCTGATTTAAAAAATTATGTCATAAAAACCGTGTCATAAATACAACCATAATGTAACAATGTTTTCCACTTGCAACTAACTACATTTACATCCGTACAAATACAACTACCTGTTCCATTGCTCACCTAATTTAACCCCTTAAAGATGACGCGTATCTGTTTTACATAAGAACTCAGTGCGTACCGCGCTGTAAACACTCTCCACTTCAGTTATAAAAACTAATCTCTTAATGTTTCATAAGGCAAAAGTTGCTGTTTGTTCTGAGATCCGTACAAAACACATAAACGCAATGTGGGCACCACGTAGAATTTTTTAATGTTAAACCTGGTGGTATGTAAAGTTACCGCTAGGCTTTAAAAGGTTAAACCACAATCTTCTTGATTTCTTTAATTTCAACTAAAAAATCAAAAAATCATAAATTTCTTTGCTTTTTCAAATTTCTAGTGTACTAGTCATCGGCCAATTTCAGTGGCAGGTTTCGCGAATGGGTTTCATAACAAGAAGCTCGACCCTCAGGCACATCTACAGTCTACTGGTACTTCTCTAACACACATTTCAACCGTTTAAAGCCTAGCGGTAACTTTACGTACCACCAGGTTTAACATTAAAAAATTCTACGTGGTGCCCACATTGCGCTTATGTGTTTTGTACGGATCTCAGAACAAACAGCAACTTTTGCCTTATAAAACATTAAGAGACTGGTTTTTATAACCGAAGTGGAGAGTGTTTACTGCGCGGTACGCACTGAGTCCTTATATGAAACAGATACGCTTCGTCTTTAGAGGGTTAATATGCAAGCTCTCCCTCCCTTCTCACCCTCCCCTCCCCCCACACACACACACACACACACAAAACAATAAGAAGCCATGACCATATACACGTAACAAACAGTCCGCGTCGCTCGGTAAGTACATTTCAACCAATTACACGCTGTCACACTGCAGCATGCAGTAACATTTGTACGTTAAGTAACCTGCTGTTCCCGCAATTACGTGTCAGTTGAACAGCTTGCAGCATGTCCGGTTCAGCACGGCCCAAATCCCGTCCAAGTGGACATCTCGCCTCGCCTGCAGACTCTGCTTCCATCTGCAATATTCAGAACACACTGCAAGTGACGTGCAACTCAAGTCGTACCTTGATACATATAGTTACGTTCACACAGCGCAATCGGTGTGGCAACAAAACCTTAAGCTCAGACACTGCGGGCACTGAAAACCCTGTGATGTTGGCTTATACTACCCTCTGTTATGTTCCGTACATCTGCGAATACGTTTTACCTCGGATCAGGTGCGCACCCAGAATTTTTCATTTGCGGGGCGGGGGGGTAACTCTGATGCTATATACGATTTATGTTTGATTTTAAAAATTATGTTATAAGAATGATGTTGTAAGTACAACATACCACTGTCTGCAACTGCATTTATGTACTAGTTATCAGCCCACTTCAGTGGCTGGTTTCAGCTGAAGGGTAAATCACGTAAAACTTGTGATATCGCAATACCTACAAAATCTGAGTCTTTTTACATTTCAGTTTTGGGAGTTTTGGGGGAGTGGGTTGCAGCCCGGCAGCCCCCCTTTCTGGTGCGCCACTGCTTCCGAAGGAACTCGAAATGCATATATCTGACTGCATTGTTGGAAGCAGGCACGAATGCAGGGCACAGCTTATTTTAGAGGCGCTGTATGTAGTCGTCTACTTACAGGGGCTGTAACAAGGGCATAGTTAGAAAGATACACTGTATCTGAACCTTAGAGCAGCGTTTTACTTAGCAGCTAATGATATGAAAAGTTACGAAAAGGAGTAACATAACGTACTTTGGGCGGGAGGGGGGGGGGGGGGGGTGCTGTGTGCACATTCGTCTGCATAAAGAAACAGAACCCAGGAACACGTAGATCGGGAAAGGAAATACACCGACCACAACTTGAACCCGACAATACCGCTGAGCCAGCCCGCTTAGTGGCAGATTATTAAACCCAGATCTTACAGTAAATCGATTTAGTTGGCTCAGAATTGTGTCTGATGACGGCTAGAACTGTGTGGGTCCTAGAACCGATTCAAGGAAATCACCTCGTCTGTCGCTTCTTGGTTGCTAAGCATCTGTTGTTGCCAGCCACCCACAATCGATAGGCAGCGCCGTTACTACTACTGCTGCAGATTCCGCGTCCTCGTCTGACGGTCTGCTTTTGTGGAGATTGCTTCTGCACGTCTCAAAGAAACTCGATACCAAAACAGACTATGAATCTTACTTGTGTATCTTCCCACACAACGTTTGAACTTCTCCTGCCATTCAATTCACTGCTTCCGGCTACGTAACAAAGAGAGCCACTAGTTTGGAGTCTTTAATTAACGAATCCAAAAGTGCATCACCATCCCAATAAAGGTCCATAATTAAACTGTCATAATCAGTCCAGTTCGAATTTACACGACCGAGACGAAACAAAAAGTAAACGTTTGTGAAAACATGTTAAGATTTCGTTTTATAATAGGCTATCAGGTCTCACAGGGTAACAGTGAAGACGAAATATCAGAAGCGTAACGGAATACAAGACACTGCTGCCCAACAGGAACCAAAATTACATTTTATGGACACAACAAAGTACTTGAATTAATTAATTAATATTTTCATTCACGTTCGTCTCCTCAGTGTATGTCTGGATGATCACAATGCCTGAGCACAACACAGCACAATTTCATTTCGTTGTCCTTCCCTCTTCTACCTACCCACAGTAGGTGTCGAGGTTATTTTCACTTGATCACACTCAGACACACACCACAGTCGGTAGGGCTCCTCTGGACGGGGGATCAGCCCGTCGCAGAGACCTCTACCTGACAACACACAACACTCACAAAAGACAAACATCCATGCCCCCCGGTGGGATTCGAACCCACGATCCCAGCGAGCGCTCGACCGCAGACCTACGCCTTAGACCGCGCGGCCACTGGGACCGGCTAACACAGCACAATACTTATCAAAACACATGAACTGTCTATGGTGTCAATATAATCGCACAACACAGGGGTGCACAAATCCCAGGCGCCGGGGCGCTCTGGCAACTAAATTTTGAACGTTGGTGTCTAACATTTGTGAGTCCACGTTAAGGAACTTCATAATGTCAAGGTTCTGACGCCCAAAATTTCGAGTTAGGTCCCACGTATTTTGGAAAATCTGTGCACCCCTGGCTATAATGGGGGTGCGTGAAGGCGGTTAACCCACGCACCCTCGCGGATTACTGTACTGGAGGAAACGGAAGACGATGAGTTCATATACAACATGCATAAAGGTTAGAGGGGGCCGAAATCGACGTGAGGATTACAGTGTGCGCACTCAGCTGCCGTAGATGTGAAGTCCCGCCCATACCTGAGATTCTAGCCTGTGAGATTTTTCAATAATACGTCACAAGTTAGGGTCTCAGGGAACGGGAAGGATCCGTCTTCTTCCGCCACCATTCAGAGTCCGTATACAGAAGCACGTCTGTAAAGCCACGTGAAGACGTGATGACAGGGTAAGAGACAAACGTACTGCTACTGACAGCGTGCTTAAAAGTGCATCGACTTTTACGGTCAGGCAGGGCAAGACACAAAAGGCAACAGGACTTTCAACAGTCCATGGATCCTGCCAGAAAATTTCTTGTTCTTCCTTAGTTGCTCCGTGCTAAAAGAGTAAAGTTTAATTCTCTTCTTGTTCTTGTTCTTCTTAGTCCTTCCCTCTTCTACCTATTTGTTCACAGTAGGTGTCGAGGTTTTTTTGTAATTTCACTTGATCACACTCAAACACACACGACAGTCGGTACGACTCCTCTGGGCAAGGGATCGGCTCGTCGCAGAGACCTCTACCTGACAACACAAACACTGTACAAGAGACAAACATCCATGCCCGCAGTGGGATTCGAACCCACGATCCCAGCAAGCGCTCGGCCGCAGACCTACGCCTTAGACCGCGCGGCCACTGGGATCGGCCAGTTCAATTTTCCATGTTAAATAATTACTAAGCTATTACGATGAATGAGGGAATGGAGGTTTAACTCCACGCATTAACCCTAATTCTAGATGGTAGTGCAATCATCGTGTCACCTACTCTTATTCATTTACAAGACGGTGGTAAATTATGGAGTTTTATAATCCTGCGCTGCTGTTGAGAAGTTAACTCTAGGCCTGCCACCTTCTGGGATTTTACGCAGCGTAGAATGATAGTTTGTTACCGACGTTTCGGAACAATCTATCGGTCCCATCTTCAAAGGTAGAGCAGTCCAATAACTCTTTAAGCCTTGAATATGAGACCGATAGTTTGTCCCGAAACGTCGGTAACGGACTACAATTATACGCTCAGTACAATCCCAGAAGGGCGCAGATCTCATTTACGCCGCGGCGGAAGCCCGAAGGCACACGGAAGCCATTCTGTTTCTGAAATTTACTTTCTTTCTGCGTATTCCCCAACGGGTGTGTAAATACAACATATAGTTTGGGTTTTACTGTAGATATTTCTAAGTGGAATTTCTAACAATGCTCCCTGCTCACCTTGCGTTCCTAGTGCTGGGCTGTGTGGTGTCTGGCGTTGTCTCAAACCTTACTGATAGCCACGTCTGTAGTAAGCCAATTGTACAACGTAACTTCGTATCAAAAGTGGCTTACGTCGATCACGACTGCTGTGGGGGCTTCTCGTCACATATTTCTTGATAACGAATGACGACTCTGCTACTCCGGCTGCACGGTCTGCGGTTGGAATCTCGGTAGGGCGAAAAGATTTGTCTCGTTCCCCCAAAATGTCCAGACCAGTTTTGAGGCCCACACAGCCTCCTGCTCTATGGGTACTGGGGTTATTTCCCACGTGAAAAGCGGCCAGGGCGTGATATTGATCACGCCCCTCCATTTAGTGCCGAGGTTAAGAATAAGTGGAGTTATTCTTCTGCTCTACCTACACGCCCTCACGGCGCAGACATGGGCAACTTTAACAAACAAGAAACTGAGTTTTACCTCTACCCGTAGCCGGTCCCAGTGGCCGCGCCGTATAAGGCGTAGGTCTGCGGCCGAGCGCTGGCTGGGATCGTGGGTTCGAATCTTGCCGGGGGCATGGATGTTTGTCTCTTGTGAGTGTTTGTGTTGTCAGGCAGAGGTCTCTGCGACTGGCCGATCCCTTGTCCAGAGGACTTCTACCGAATGTGGTGTGTGTTTGAGTGTGATCAAGCGAAAATTAAAAAAACCCTACACCTACTGTGAACAAGTAGGTAAAAGAGAGAACTACGAAACGAAACCTTTACCCGTATGAGTATCACAATGAAGAAGTGTTATTTTGCTGCCGCCATTAACCGTCTGGTGTTTCTAATGCAGATGTAATAAGACCACGTCTTCTCTGATGTCGGCAAGGAATATTTAAATATTATTCAAATGAGCTTCACCTTCTAACCAAAATATGTTCCCATATTACACAATTCAGCATTAACCCTTTGCGGCAAACTGTCGAGTTAAACTCACCAGCTGTTTCTGCTGTACCAGGTGCAGTGTCCAGCGCCACTCCACATGTTATTTTACAGCGTTTTGTGTTGGTTTGTAATAAGCTCCTCCCATACAAGGGTTGCTTTTGAAATCTGAAGATCACAGTTACAGTAGTCTGTAAAAACAGAATTCTGATACAAAATCACTAATCACCAACAAATGCACAAAGAGAGTTTTATCATCAATCGTAACACACTCCTACATGTTTCGACCCTGCTGGGTCATCTTCAGGGAGAAACTTTTCGTTAACGTTACACTAGGGTTGCTCTTTACAGTTCAGTGAGAATGTGCTGTTGACTGTGTACTGGAGGCGTGAATTCTCCGCGGTCCGGGCCCGGACCGCGGAGAGTTCACGCCTCCAAAAACAACGCAGTACACAGTCAACAGCACATTCTCACTCAAATATAAAGTGCAACCTTAGTGTAACGACAACAAATAGTTCTCCCTGAAGATGGCCCAACAGGGTCGAAACATGTAGGAGTGTGTTACGATTGATGACAAAACTCTCCCTGTGCATTTGTTGGTGATTAATGTTTTTGTATGATATAGTGCACGGACATGGAACACATTAGAATTCTGATAGTTTACCCTTAGATTTGGATGAAGATTTACATACACAGACATACACCCCCCCCCCCCCACACACACCCACCCCCCCCCCACTAGCAAAATTTTTTCCCGCCATGAAAACTCTATACAATTCATACCTGTATGCAAAACAAACCTTCCAGCAGAACAGCAAAACAGTTACCAACAAATCCGACAGAGAATCTCACATCTAACTCCACACTTAGACGTGCTATCGACTGGAATCAAAGCCAGTACTGCTTAAATACCATGCGCTCGATCAAGGAAAACGTGGTTATGGAAGTGCTGCCTCCCCTAACGATGCGTCACATCCCTTCCATTGGGGCAATATGAAAGGGAGAGGGGTCGGGCGTCGAATGGCAGCCATCCGAGGGAAGCGACCGCAACCCCACGGCTATTCAGTCGTACTTTCAAAAATTACGAACCCCGGACAATAAGTGACACTCTGCAAGCCCTTTATACAGACTCCTCATTCAGCAAACACAACCTTCCGAATGCGATGTTGTATTTGACCTGTGTAATCCCTTCAGAGTCCCCTTTGCTGTTCAATTTAAAAACTACAAATTATTTAAAATGAGTCCTCACAAAGGGAACTACAGAAATATTAAATAAAAAGTAAGCAGCCTCGAATAAACGCCGTCTTGGGAAACCGTCCACTGCAACCAGCAGGGGTTAGCTAACGGAAATGTATTATAATGTACTAAAAATTGAAACAACTTGTATTCGCTAACCAACATGCAAGAAATGTGGTACGGTGGGGGGCATAGGCAGCCATTATGTGCTAAAGTTACCATTTTTCTAATGTTCTAGTAACTGTACCCAACGGATCACAACTCTGTAACGGTCCACTTCTGGCAGGTGAAGCTCTGACTGCTTGGGCACAAAAATTATATTTTTCTGTTTCCTCAACCACTTCAACGTCCCCCTTCATCACACAGCGGGCGGAAGCCACCGTTTCGAACAAGAGTGGACAATACTTGCCGCTTTGGCGGCGTGCCCGTTACCCAAAAAGTCTTCGGTAAAACTGAAGCCAATTTCGCTATTCTTGTACAACCTGCGCAACAGTAAAAAAAACGCCTAAAAATTTCAGTAATGTTACAGCTGGCTGTCATAAATCCGTCCGTTCGCAATTTCCTCGCTTTTACAGTCGAACTCGGTTATAACGTCAACAAAGGGACTGAATATCTTGTGTCGTTATAAACGAGTGTTGTTATAACCGAGTAGTGTAACATTATAGTTAACAGTGAGGAATTAATTGGTACCACAGAATATCTGACGCTATAGGTTAGGTGTCGCATAAACCAATGATGTTATAACCGAGTATTATAATGTTATCGTTAACAGTGAGGAGTTAATTGGTACCACTGAATATCTGACGCTATATACAATGTGTCTTATAAACACATGTCGTTATAAGCGGGCTCGACTGTATCTGTATGCTTCTTCTCTGCCTTACATCAGTTATTTATGACACCTTCGATCCTCTGAGATGTTACGCAGAGTTTACCGGTATTTAGTTGCCGACGTTTCGGGATAACCTATCGGTCTCATCTTCAAGGGTCTTGGACTGGTTTACCCTTGAAGATGAGACCGACAGGTTGTCCCGAAACGTCCGTAACTATCCATAAACGTTGCGTAACATCCTCGAAGAGCGAATGTCTCATTTATACTCGGTACAGAAATACAATCGAACTCCTTTATACTGTAACGTCATGAAGGGAACAGAATATTTTGTGTCGTCATAAAAGGGCGTTGTTATAACCGAGCAGTGTAACGTTATGGTTAACAGTGAGGAATTAATTGGTGCCACTGAATATCTGACGCTATAGACGAGGTGTCCCATAAACCGATGACGTTATAACCGAATATTATAACGTTATGGTTAACAGTGAGGAATTAACTGGTGCCACAGAATATCTGACGCTATAGACAAGATGTCGCATACACCGATGACGTTATAACCGAATATTATAACGTTATGGTTAACAGTGAGGAGTTAATTGGCACCACAGAATATCTGACGTTATAGGCGAGTTGTCGCATAAACCGATGACGTTATAATCGGGTTCGACTGTACGTAATATAAGCGAACATGACCAGCAATCGGACCCAGACCGGTTGAAACAGAAATCGTACAAGCACGACACGTGCAGTAAAACGTAGATGTACGACAACCACGGCGTAACATCAGTGTGGTCGAAGTTGACACAGAAGGATCATACACCTGCAACCCTGAAGATGGAAGCTGCCTATCTTCCGACACATCGGTTTCAACGTCAACACCCAAAAGGCGACAATCTCTTACACGCGTCTTCGCTGACTTCCTACGAACGAGACACTGCCTTCTGCAAGTTCAGAAACTGAAAGCGCAAAAACACACACACACAAAATGCCGAATCATGTGACACTTTGCGCGCGCGCCTGTGGGGGAGCGTGTGTGCGTGCGTGCGTGAATCCTGGTCATATTTCGTACACTAAAGCTAACTACAGTGAAGGAAAGCAGACGAAAGAATGAACAAAGGCCGCAAATGTACCTTAAATATTCACATCCGGGGTCAGAAGACAAAATAAGTGTTGAATTACGCCACGTCTACGTCTTGATTTGCCCCACATCGCAAATAAACTCAACCAACCAACCAACCAACCAACCAACCAACATAAACGCGAAGAGAAATAAATAGGAGGAAAAGGAGAAAGGATGTGAGAGAAATAAAGATAACAAAACGAAAAGTGTCTCCAGTTCCTCGGCCTGCAGTGACGTCACTCGGGTTTTCCCCCGGTTCTCAGTTCCAGAGCAAAACGACGACTCTTCGGCTTGTCGTTACGGTCAGTGGCGGGCAAGCTTGCCCAGTGGCTTCAGTACCGCGTTACGTGAGCGCTTATCAAACTGTGGTCCTTAATTCTGAAAACCGATCGAACGTGTAATAAAGGATAAAAGAAGACAATTCTGTGCTCACTCAGTACAGCGACTAGATTAAAGGGGTTCGACTCCAGACACTGATAAAATTATTTTCAAATGTACACACTATAATCCTTGAACAATGGTTTTTCCACCATCACTGGCTACACAAATACAAAGTTTCGAAAGCACACTGCTTTCATTGTCAGGTGCACCCGAAGACGAAAAAGTCCAAATACACATCAGTGATATCTCGAACATTATCTTTGCCCTGTCCACGTCGTTTATACCGGTCTTGGGACCCATTCGGCCTCATATGTAGTGCGGTGGATCCTCCCCCAGGGGCAATTGGGCCGGGAGCGTGAAGCTGATCACTCCCACCTAGGACAGCTATATCTCCACTCCCTACCTGTTAGTGGCGTCGTACTTAACCTTTTAAAGCCTAGCGGTAACTTTACGTACCACCAGGTTTAACATTAAAAAACTCTACGTGGTGCCCACATTGCGTTTGTGTGTTTTGTACGGATCTCAGAACAAACAGCAACTTTTGCCTTATAAAACATTAAGAGATTGGTTTTTATAACCGAAGTGGAGAGTGTTTACAGCGCGGTACGCACTGAGTCCTTATATAAAACAGATACGCTTCGTCTTTAATGGGTTAAGATTAAAAAATTCTACGTGGTGCCCACATTGCGTTTATGTGTTTTGTACGGATCTCAGAACAAACAGCAACTTTTGCCTTATAAAACATTAAGAGACTGGTTTTTATAACCGAAGTGGAGAGTGTTTACAGCGCGGTACGCACTGAGTCCTTATATAAAACAGATACGCTTCGTCTTTAAAGGGTTTTTATAACCGAAGTGGAGAGAGTTTACAGCGCGGTACGCACTGAGTCCTTATATAAAACAGATATGCTTCGTCTTTAAAGGGTTAATTAAGCTCAGGCACATGTTAGATTTCTTACCTCCTAGTAGAACTGTCCACTATCTGTCTTCCAGCCTTCCCTAACATCGCTACAGACGAACAGACTTTATGAAATTTGTTACCACACTAAATGGCCGAAAGAGAACGCAGAAATATATACAGATTCAATGAAAAGAATAAGGATTTTTTTTTCAAACCAACGCAGTAGCCTGTGCATTGATTTCGGATAATTCTGCGTGGGGGCAATGCCACTGGATAGTAGTCCTGGTGTGCCACCATAGAGCATCCTGTCAACTGACATAAGGAACGCAATTACAAATTTTTGTCACTTTCACCTCTGTGTTTACATCTCATCAAGCGATGAACTGGCCTGAACGAATTTTTATGACTGTTTTTGTGGATCTACAGCCTCTGAGCGCAAGCTCCCTCCCCCCCCCCCCATCCGGTCTATCACGTGAAGTGCTCGGATAAAGAACTGGGCCAGTGCTACTTTGTTCACCATAAATCCCACACGAATGGACAAAATTGCCTACCATAAATCCAGCTACTAAACGCTTCGAGAATGTGGCGAAGTTCAAAGAGGGCTTACGTGGGGAACTGCAATTTCCAAACTGAAATTCATTTACGGAGTTAGAAATAGATTAAATGCGGAGAAGGCCTTGTACCATTCACTTCATGGACCTGCTTCTGTCTCGTTATGTATGGGTGTGAAACTTGGAATCTCGTCTTAAAAGAAGAATATAGGCTGGGCTCAACAAACGCGCTCTTCTGTTCGCCCGTGACAAGCGAAAAATCAAGGTCGACTGGCAAACGTTTGAATTTGTTCGTTAATATTCTCTTCAGCTCTCTTTTTTTTTCCTTTTCTTTTTATTTTTTCCTCGCAGTTTTCCTTTGTTCTCGGAGACATAAAACAGCAGATTTGAACAGTAATTACATCATGCATGAACTTGCACATTAACCCTTTAAAGTCGAAAGGTAACCTGTTATATATAAGGACTCAGTGCGTACCGCGCTGTAAACACTCTCCACTTCGGTTATAAAAACCAGTCTCTTAATGTTTTATAAGGCAAAAGTTGCTGTTTGCTCTGAGATCCGTACAAAACACATAAACGCAATGTGGGCACCACGTAGAATTTTTTAACCCTTTAAAGACGAAGCGTATCTGTTTTATATAAGGACTCAGTGCGTACCGCGCTGTAAACACTCTCCACTTCAGTTATAAAAACCGGTCTCTTAATGTTTTATAAGGCAAAAGTTGCTGTTTGTTCTGAGATCCGTACAAAACACATAAAAGCACTGTCAGTACAACGCAGAATTTTTCAGTGTTAAACCCTGTGGTATGTAAAGTTACCGCTAGGCTTTAAAAAGTTAAAAGACTTCTTGATACAGCATACCTGTACGTTACGTGAGGTACGGCGGGGAAACTGCAGCGGCGTGTGCAGAAAAGTGTGGTGCATAGAATTTTTTCCCGTCTGACAAAAGTGGTTGAAAACAGGACACTGATAAGCATATCATAACCGGAGACACAGTAAGTGACTGACACATAAAATTACTGAAAGAGAAGCTTCACAATTTATGCTGCTCTTCACCACGCACGCATACACAGTTCGAAAAATAAGCAAACTTAGTATCAAAATAAACAAGCCTACAGCGGACGTTTCCACACGGATCCCTGCCTTATTTAGTGCTAGACGCGTTAGTGCGATTAGACAATTTGCTTTTTCGACTTTAGACGCGTTATCATCCCCGCGGTGTGCCTATTAAAATCGCGGTCTGACCGTCCGCATGCAACTAAACAACTGCTAGTCGGATCTTCATGAAATTGGATATTGAGGAATTTTACAAGAAATTGCCCGCCTATTTCAATTCCGTTTAAACTTCGACAAACGTAACGCAAATTTACATGATAACGAATCTCCAAGGTACAATTAGCCTACTCATTATCCCACGCGAAAACACTGCTAGAAACACTGTAAATTTTCTCCGATTTCTAGAAACAGCGCTACAAAGACAGTGTATGTTGCTCAAAAGGTGGAAAGACATTTAATACATTCGCATTTGTCAATGTTTCGACTGCAACTACCTTTGATATCTGTGACAGACTGGAAGTGTAGACGTAACGACACAGCACATGCGCCACACCTGTTACGCTACACGAACAATATGCAAAGTGTTTACCTCCAGATGCGGATTCAATTACTCTTGCACTGAGGTATATGACGCAACATACACTGATTCATGTTTTAATCCGTAATCAAGAATGCACATCTAAAAACATTAAGAGTGAAACACAGCAAAGAAATTCGTATAAGGCCTGGACAGGCACTGAGGCTTCCACGAGGTTGAGGCTCCCAGAATTTCTTGACAATCGGCATGTAAAGGTGCTAAGGTTGTCAGCACTACACACCGGCCGCCTAAGAGTAAAATATAACAACGTATAATTGCGGCCATTGTTTTAGATGGGTGTCAAATTTTGTGTCTCACATTAAAGAAGAAGAAAGCGGACCTCTGAGAACAGACAGCCGAGGAGGATATCACGGACTGACAGCGCGGTGGCGCAGTTGGTTGAGGCACTGCGCTACAAACCGGCAGGTCGCGGGTTCGAGTCCCGATGGTTTCACTGAAATTTTTCATTGTCATAATCCTGTCGGTCGACTCAGCCTCTAACAGAAATGAGTACCAGGAATATTTCCTGGGGGGTAAACGCGGCTGGTGCGTAGGGCTGACAACATTACCACCTTCATGTGCCGACTATCTAGAAATCTGGGAGCCTCGACCTACTGGGGCCTGTCCAGGCCTGTAATGGGACTGCTTTTGACAGCAGCTAAACAGGAGGGTGTAAAAACTGCATAAAGAGACGCTTGACAATTTGTACTATTAAGATGACGAAACCAAAGTGGATAAGATTAGCGTGCCATGTGGCAGGAATGGTGGAAAGGAAATGCACACAAGATTTTGGTGTAAAAATTGAAGGAAAAATACAGCATGAAAGACCTAGGGGTTGATGGAACAAATATCAGAGTATTTTGTTCATCGCCTGGCTAGGCACTGTACAGAGGGCGGCGTAATCGGTCGCCATGCAGCAACGATGTCGTCCGGTATTAAGCAAACAGTCCGACGATGAAGAATATACTATGGATGAGACGTGGTATTACAGAAATAGCGTACGAGATGTGGAGTTGATTCGTACGGCTCAGACAGAGACGAGCGGTGGAATCTTGTGAACACGTTAACGAACCTTCAGGTTCAATAAAACGCGACATTTTCTTCACCACCTGAGAAACTATCAGCTTCTCAGAAATAACTGCTCCCTGTAAGTCAATCATTATGCGGGGGATCAAATCCAGAATGAGATGGGAGGGGCAGGTGGCACGTAAGGGACACAGGAGAGGTGCATGCAGGGTTTTGGTGGGGAGATCTGAGGGAAAGAGACCACTTGGAAGACCTAAGCGTATATGGAAGGATAATATTAAAATTTATCTTCAAGAAGTAGGATGGGTAGGCATGTATTGATCTGGCTCAGAATATGGGCAAGTGAGGGGTGCTTGTGAATGCCATAATGAGCGTTCGGGTTCCACAAAATGTGGGGAATTTCTTGATTAGCTGTGGATCTGTTAGCTTCTCAGGAAGGACTCTGCTCCATAGAGTTAGCTACTTGGTTATGCAGGCTAATGAGGACAGAAAGTGACAGAAAGTGTATTTGGTGATTGATTCGTAAAGACTCACATACACGAGTTTATGGTAACTCATGCGTATACAGGCTTGTCGAAATGTGGCCCACGAGTTCTGTCTGCGACACAAACAGGGAAGTCGAGAGGAATGTGTTGGCTGAAGACAATGAAGCACGGTTAAGTGTTCAAGCCACCCATCAAGGAAATTAACCTTTATCCTGCTAATGTGGAATATATGGTGAGCTGCTAATAATGCCAGCACCACTAATGTGTAATATTTGGTGACCTACATTTGGCAACGCTGAAAGGAGCCTCTTTGTCTCTCTCTCTCTCTCTGCACAATGTCTCAACACTGAATCAATCCTGGAAGACGTCCTATGTCATATCTGTGTGCACACACTTGCTCGGCTAGGGCCTAGTTGGTAGCCGAGTACGTGTGTGCACACAGATATGACATAGGACGTCTTCCAGGATTGATTCAGTGTTGAGACATTGTGCAGAGAGAGAGAGAGAGAGACAAAGAGGCTCCTTTCAGCGTTGCCAAATGTAGGTCACCAAATATTACACATTAGTGGTGCTGGCATTATTAGCAGCTCACCATATATTCCACATTAGCAGGATAAAGGTTAAGTGTGAGCTCTGTGAACCAATAGCCCGGAGTTCTTGAGAACAACCCGGTATGTGAGCGATACAGTGAAACATTCCTTCGTTGAAGTGAGAACTGAGGGAATACAACACAGGCAATTGTAAAACATGGCCACCACGCGTGACGTGTTTCAAAACCGAGATCTGCAACGGACTGTGGACTCCAACAACCCTCGATCGTGGTTACTATAAATTTCTCCCTTGAAAAACTTCTTTCAGGTGCATGAAAATAATGTTGCCACAACTCTCCAGAGCGAATTTAAATAGAAATTAGATTATCCAGAGCGAAGTTAACACTCGGGGTCTCCGGTCTTCGTGTATGTGGCGCCGTGTGACTTGGTAATTAGTGCCCGACGTTTCCAGACAGCGTGGTGATCTCGTCTTCAAGGGTTGAGATATCGATGATTCGGTGAAACATCCCAGAACAGCCGCTGCGAAATTCTCAAAAAAAAAAACACACTCGCCAAGTTAAGACGTGTCAATGGGTCAATTACTGTGGGTAAAGTTCAAAATGTGTGGCAGAAAGCAGTGCTTGGGGACGGTCGAGGTCACTCCCAGTAGCTATTACGAGATTATAACGTCTGTTCATGGGGTTATCTAATCAAGGAAAATCTGATGATTGAGGCACACAACGCGCGTTTGGGAAATAACAAATACACAGAATATTGTCACAAAAACTTCAAAAAGATCACTTCGAATACATTTTGTTCTGGTGGATCGTAAAGAAACAAGGTGGGACGTTGTGGGATGGATTCACGCCACTCGTAATAGGGTCTAATGGACACGGTACGGAAATTAGCACCGCACACAGGATGGAGAATTCCCTGACACGCCGAGACTCCACTGCTCTCAGCTGCTCAAGGCCTCTGATCCCTGCTGTAAGTTGAGGAAACAAATTAACTACAGGACAAGGAATTTGCACAACTTGTTAGTTTACTTTCCTTTATCTACAGGAACTTAGCTTATGGCATCCCCATGCTTCTGAGTGTGCGAGTGTCCCTATTTTAACCTTCGAACCAGAAGATATATTTCCACGAAACACAGTATGAGCGTTACTCCATCAGAAACCAACACACTTGATTTTGACGCCTAAAATGACTTGTATATGTTCGACTGATATGCAAACCCCCGTGCAGATATAGTTTTTTCTTTAAGAGTTCAAAATGTCACCACGTTTGTCATGAGAAAATTCGGCGTATCTTTCAGATTTGATGTAAACAACTGGAGAAACACTGCAGACTTGTATGTAAATTTATATGGAAATAATCACAAACGTGCCTAAACATTCGCATATGAATATTTCTGTAAGGCAACGTTTCCCGAACTTTTTTGCTCGCCGACCCTCCTGGGTTCCGAAAAATAACCACGGATCCTCATATCCTTGCTCAAGTAAATATACAGTGTCCGGACGGTACGTGTCCAAAATTAAAGAATTATATCTCAGAACTAATTTTAGGTAGCTACTATTGCGTATCAGTAGTATATGTAACAAAACCTCGCCTGATTTGATCTTAATTAACCTGACTGTCGCTCGCTTCGTGGGTACAAGCGGGTTTTATTAGATATTCTAACGGTCACACGAAATAAACACATCGCCAATTAGAGAAGTTCCGCCAATATTTTTAACAAAACGTTATTCCTTTAATTTTAAAGAATCAGTCAACTTCAAAATATTCATTACAGAAATGTATCCACGGATGCCCTGGGAACCGCTAGCCGATCCCTTGGGATCCGCGGAGCACACTTGGGAAACCGCTACTATAAGGCACCATTACAATTACGTCGACCACGCAAAGTTTTGAGATTACAGCCAAGGAATTTAACACATGATTTAAATCTTCCGACTGGGTATAAATGAGATCTTCATCTTCCAAGGGATTGGTAGTTACCATCGTTTCAGGACAACATATCGATGGGTTGTCCCGAAACGTCGATAACTACCAATCAACGCTGCGTAACGTACCTGGAGGGTGAAGATCTCGAATTTAATGCAGGCAGAATTTGTACTGAAGTAGTGACTTGTTGAAAACATAAAAGATTATAGACACCTACATTCTAACAGATTCTGCAGGAATACGTATCTGTGCAATGTAGGGGGGGGGGGGGAGGCGTTACTATAGATATTCTGAAACCCTTAGTGCTGGTACGAGTTTTTAGGTCTTCGCGACAGTGCAGGTCACATCCCAGACGGTCTTCTGATCGTGGATGGGGCTCCTCTACCTTCTGCTACAGAATAAGAGGGCGTTAGACCCCAAGTTCCTGTAAGACCACAAAGTTGCCACGGCAACCACGCGTGTCGAGGTGGGCTGTAATCGGCTACAGCTTGAAACAACGACCGAATAAGACGTCTGCGCGACACAGGTATATATAGCCCGAGTTTCTCACCTATGGCATCAATACAACAGTCATACTCACAGTTTAAACCAGGGGTTCTCAAACTTTTTCCCTGGCGTACCACTAAATAAAAACTTAAAAATCTCAATGTACTACCAACAATTTTTGTATTTGAATAAAAAAATCTGAATCCTGAAAGACTGGCTGACAGCAGGGATAAGTTATATAATGTTGGCAGCAATGCTGTGTATTAGCAGATATATGTGGCTTACGTTTTATTCGTTTTTTTATTTTATTCGTTTTTTTAATGTTTTATGCCTTTCAGACGCGTTCACAGAATTACGAAAAGTGACTATTAACTTCCTCATGTCTGTCTGTCCGCTCACACTTGAGGTACTTTCATAAAATTTGATATTTGAGTATTTCTCGAAAATCTGTCGAGAAGACTCAAGTTTCACTAAAATCTGACAAGAATAACGGGTACTTTACATGAAACAGCTAAGTATATTTATGATAATATCACGCTGAATTCTTCGTACGATAAGAAAGGTCTCAGACAAAACTTGTAGAGAAAATCGGAACACACACTTTATATTTAACAACTTCTCCCGAAAATCGCGCCGTTAAGAGACAATGTGGAAAAATACGGTACAGCCAGATAGGCCACACATGACAATATGGCGCATGCGCTTTGCATGTTGGGTAACTAAGGCTACAAAAACAGACTCAAGATATGTAATACTTACTGCTTTTCCACGGCAACAATGGTTACGCGAAATCGTCTCAATCTTACTTTATACGTACTACATTGCCGCTCTTGTTTAAATTTAGATTTCTTATTAAGTCCGTGTACCAGCAAACAATGGTTGGAGTACGCGTACCACAGTTTCAGAAACCATGATTTATACCATATATCAGAAAACGGCACCCCATATGGTCCAACGTCCCACACAAGCCCGGGGTAACAAAAAGTTTCAGCAATTTCCCATTCTTGCAGCCTCGAATTAACGTCTTTCATGTTACCGTCTCCAAATGCAGTTGTTCCTGACAACTGACCCACTAAAATCACACCCGCTGTCACCAGCTTTCCAACAGACATAAACTTTCTTTCCGCTAAAATTCATCCGCCATATTCTCATTAAATTTACGGTGGCATATCAAAGAGTTTTACGGCTCTGTTAAAGTTTCACGCATTTGCGAACTGTCTCAACTTCAGCGCTGCTAAAAATGCAACATTAAAAGCTGCAGCTACATGTATTTACGATTACCTTCCTGTCAGTGTTCAGTTGGACACAAAAATAACTACATTTTAATGATTCCACATGTCTGACCTATCCAGCTGATATTTTGTTAACTCTGTAGCAGCTACTAATTTCTAACACCTTTTGAAGAGCTCTTAGTGGGGTGTTTAATAATCAAAATACAAATGAGACCATAACACATGTGGGTGATTTTGCTGCTCTCAGTTAAATGTAAACCCCGTATGGACCAGCTGCACTCAGTTCTTGACAGTGCGATCCGTGCTACACATCACAACATCACGCAAACATGACGGAGCATCATTTGCACGCCCCCCGCCATTCCTCCAATCTTTCTCTGATTTCGCAGTTTCTGTGGTGTTGCAGCCTAACAGTGGTGCCGTAAAATGAATTTGTGCCATCTTTAATATACCGAATTAAAGAAAACGGCCATTAAGGAAGAATATATATGGAACAGACACGGATTTATTTACAGGAGACCTGCATCAGTGTTCAAACACGGCTTTCAAAATAACGAGGTGTCTGTAGTTTACACATTTATCAAAGTTAAATAAAAACGCAGAGTACCCAGACATCACTACGTCACAAATAAAACTCTTCTTTATTCGCGCTGGAAGTGTAGGCCTATACGTGCCTGTAAACACCCATGCAGTCTGCAGTCAGTAGGCCTATACGTGCCTGTATTCACTCGCGCAGTCTGCAGTCAGTTGGCCTATACGTGCCTGTATTCACTCACGCAGTCTGCAGTCAGTAGGCCTATATGTGCCTGTATTCACTCACGCAGTCTGCCGTCAGTGGGCCTATACGTGCCTGTATTCACTCACGCAGTCTGCAGTCAGTGGGCCTATACGTACCTGTATTCACTCGCGCAGTCTGCAGTCAGTAGGCCTATACGTGCCTGTATTCACTCACGCAGTCTGCAGTCAGTAGGCCTATACGTGCCTGTACTGACTCCTGCAGTCTGTATCCTATCGATAGTAGGGTGTGATGGTGTGGTTTCGTTCGCTCAGTTCTCCTGATGGAGTTATTTCATAGTTTCCCTTAGTGCCTGTATTTTAACAGCCACACCTTCTTCCCGCCATCGCTTGTCTGATTGGTCATAACCACCTTATTGTTAACTCTGAAAGGTGGAAAACAAGGTTGAAGGCCTACTAGGAAAGTAGCGACGTCCCTGGATTATTACTGTCATCGAGCAAGCCTGCGTTAGCTGCTGAGGCTATTCGAGGCCGAATTGGATACAACTTTGTTTGGCTAACTGGTAAGTACACGGAAGGACATACTGGTACCCTCTATTGAGTTCTTACTACAGCCCCCTATTGGAGAGAACTGAGAAAAACCATGGACACAGCCTGACAGCAGTGTGTGTCTTGCGGACAAGTCGATATCACCAAATCGGACGTAACAACCACTTATCACTCATTTTTAGCTAACTCCATGCAGCAGAGGTCTTCCTGAGAAGCTAACAGGTCCTCAGCCAGTCAAGAAATTCTCCACATTTTATGGAACTCGAAGGTTCATTACCGCATTCGCAAGAGACCGCCACCTGTCCATATTCTGAGCCAGATCAATCCAGTCCATAAGCACCATCCCACTTCTTTAAGATCCATTCTAATATTATCCTACCATCTACGCGTACGTCCACCAAGTGGTCTCTTTCCATCAGATTTCCCTCCCAAAACTCTGTATGCACCTCTTCCTGCCTCCCACGAGTGCCACATGCCCAGTCCATCTCATTCTTCTCTATCTGATCACACGAATAACATTGGTGAGCAGTACAGATCATTAAGTTCCTCGCTATGTAGTCTTCTCCAGTCCCCTGTTACCTCGTCTCTCTTCGGCCCAAATATCTTCCCCAGCACCCTATTCTCCAACACCCTCAGCCTTTGTTCCTCCCTCATTGTGACCGACCAAGTTTCACACCTATACAAAACAGACGAAATTACAATTCTGTATATCTTCATCTTTGTATATTTTGGATAAACTGTTTATCTTTAGTCTACAAGAAGTGTCTGAAGAAACCCAAGACGCTCCGCCTAACAGCTCTTCATCAGTTGGCGCGGTCTCTAAAAATCGGTGGACGTCTGCACTAACCACCCAACAAAAGCTACTGACTGATGTGTGCAGTCTGCAGCCACATTACATTACATTACATTACATTACATTACATTACGAAACTCTCATTAACCATCTCAATCCTTAATTTCATGCAAATCAAACGTAAAAACTCAGTTCCTACTGCTCAGAAAACTCACAGCACACCCACACCAAGACCAATCAGTTAATCCTGTTGGAGAGACCTTTTGTTCTCAGAATGACACGTGGCCTGCAGACACCCTGTGTGGACACAGCACAGCACACAAACCGTTAATGAGTAGGCGGTACATACAGTAACCACGATGGTTCAAAATTACCAAACAAATTAGAAAAAAAAACACTGACGCAGGAGCATTAAACTTCGCCGTTGTGAACGCGATGATGAACATTCGTGTTGCGCAACATGCACAGAACTTGACTGGCTGAGTGGGTGGGTGGGTGGATGGATGGATGGATGGACGACGGACGGACGGACGACGGACGGACGGACGACGGACGGACGGACGACGGACGGACGGACGGACGGACAGACGGACACAGACAGACAGATACAGATAGACGGACACACAGACAGACAGACAGATACAGATAGACGGACATACAGACAGACAGTTTAGACAGATAGATAGATAGATAGATAGATAGATAGATAGATAGATAGATAGATAGATAGATAGATAGATAGATAATGTTGAGTTGTTACAATACAGGTGCTGCTGCGCCTGCAAACACCAGGATTTTCGCAGTGCGCAGCCCGTTCCACCTTACTTACAAAGGGCACTACTAACCTACACATTTCACAGCATTTCCTCCTCAATTTCTCGTTGTTTTGTGAGGTGCTCCCACTTACACTTCACTTTGTACATAAAAGTACATAGCTGTGGCTAGCTAAGTAACTACTAGCTTTTCAAGACGGTCCCTGCCCAACGGAGAGCCTAACTTCACCACGTCATACGATGACAGTGACAATTCACTGATGACACCCAAAGATCGCCAGTGCCCTGTACATGAACACCGCAACGTCTGTCTATAGGAGCACCTGTAAGGTCCACGGCAACTGACAAGAACCATTTTCATTGATTTCATTCACCAGGTTTGCATAACGTGATATAATATTTAAACACTGAACAGCTTTCGCCACATTTTAGACATCACACAACATCAATCAGCGTCTGCCATCCACACTAGCTGTAAACGTTCAGTATCACCGACGCAGCAGTTCAAATGAGCCAACTAAAAGACCGAACGAAGAGTACGCTCCATTGTACCTGATGGTATTTGGTTAGCCAACCATTGTAACCCTGACATCTTCGCTCTTCTGGGATGTTACACAGATTAGATTGATAGTTACCGGCGTTTCGGGACAAGCTATCGGTCCCATCTCCAAGAGTCAAGCAGTCCTTTGAATGAACTCTTTGATCCTCGAACATGGGACCGACAGGTTGTCCCGAAACGTCGGTAACCATCAATATACGCTGCTTAACATCCCAGAAGAGAGACGATTTCATTTACACCGCGACGGAAGCCTGAAATCTCGCATATTAATTCAATATCCCCCCCGCCAAAATGTATGGTCTGCTCTGGTCCAGGACGCCCTGGACACAGCTTTGTAACCCATAAAAAATTCATTTATGACACCTGACGTTGTCACATCGGTGAGTGTTAAGCCTTTAAAGACGAAGCGTATCTGTTTTATATAAGGACTCAGTGCGTACCGCGCTGTAAACACTCTCCACTTCGGTTATAAAAACCAGTCTTTTAATGTTTTATAGGGCAAAAGTTGCTGTTTGTTCTGAGATCCGTACAAAACACATAAACGCAATGTCAGCACCACGTAGAATTTTTTAATGTTAAACCTGGCCGTATGTAAAGTTACCGCTAGGCTTTAAAAGGTTAAAGTTACTGCCTTTAGGTTACTGCAGACAATGTCCGAAAATTCGCATCCGTTCGAAACTCTTCTACCTTGGAGACAAAGATATCAGGTTCCTTCGAAACGTCAGTATGTAACTACCAAACTACGTATTACCACAATGTTACGGCCGTAATGACAGTAATGCCTGTAACTGTATAATGACCGAAGTTGTCCCTTGTCCGCGCCATGAAGGCATCTATCGAAAGAACAGGTATAGCTCCACTCATTCTTTAACCTCGGCACTGGATAGAGGCCCGTAGTCAACTTCACGTCCCGGCTGCTTTACCCCCCCCCCCCCCGGAGAAAGTATAGCAAGCTAGGTGGGCCCCAGAGCCGATGTGGACGCTTTGGATACAAAAATACTCTTCAGCCCCTGAGAGGTTCCGAACTCGGGACCGTGCACCCCGTAGCCTATGGACACTAGGTAAAAAGTACAACTCATCAAGCTACTTTAACCCTTTAAAGACGAAGCGTATCTGTTTTATATAAGGACTCAGTGCGTACCGCGCTGTAAACACTCTCCACTTCGGTTATAAAAACCAGTCTCTTAATGTTTTATAAGGCAAAAGTTGCTGTTTGTTCTGAGATCCGTACAAAACACATAAACGCAATGTGGGCATCACGTAGAATTTTTTAATGTTAAACCTGGTGGTACGTAAAGTTACCGCTAGGCTTTAAAAGGTTAAAGAAATTTTCTCAGTTCCCCCTTCGTACATGCGCCTTAGGTACAGACGTGTTTAACAGCACGTATTGCCCACGCTTCAAGCGAAATCAAGGAAGGGCCTACAGAAACGCAGAGCGCAGAGACATGTGGGTGCAAACACTCGCGAGGCGTTACCTCTCCATCTACGTAATTCAAAATCCAGAGACTTGGAATTGCGTCTACAATATTCAAAATTTTAGAGGAACTGTAAGCATGTGACCAGTACACGACATCCCCGTCCAGTGGCCAGGCTACGTGTTGTACAACTGGGTTCGAATCCCGGCAAGGTAGTGAAGACATATCTGCATCCACCCCATACATCTTCATGCAGCACTGCCTGGTTACGAACAGAGACAACCTCACTTTATTAAACGAAAATCGGATATAACTCACTTGGAGTATGCGTTATTTCAGGCTTCTGTCGCGGTATAAATGGGATTCTCGCTCTTCTGGGATGTTACGCAGCGCCAATTGGTACTTAGCGACGTTTTGGAACAACCTTCAAACACCGGGCCGATAGGTTGTGCCGAAACGTCGGTAACTACCAGTCTAAGCTGCGTAACATCCCAGAAGAACGAAAACCTCAAATGGAGTACAATGGACAACCGAAACCTGCTGTCACGGAACTCGTGCTACAGCGAAATTAAATTTTAAATCAGCTTCGTCATTTACTGAATCACGTTATTTTTCTCGCAACCGAGACTCAAAACATTGAAACAAAGGATCACATGTGTGCCGCAATATGCAGTTTCGGCATTATCTGTGACCAGTAGCACGCTAATCCAACAGGGACTCGAACCCGACAAGGATGCCGTCGTCTTTAACTGGGCGTGGACTCGCCAAACCTAACCTAACCGAGAGTGGAAGGGGGTGTCTAACCCAACCGAATCAATAAGACCGCCAAAAGGGAGGTGGATGGTCCCCACCAACCACCCCCTGACCATGACGCAGAGTACAGGGCCCCACGTGCAGAAAGCTCGATTCGGGGCCCCACATAACCTTACTTTTCGTGAAAGTGTACGTGTTCCCAGTAGATAAGGATGCACTCTGACAAGGCGGCAGACGCTGAAGGTATGCAGGCCCACGTGTAATGCTGGCCTTGTTTTGCAAACTGTTTGGTTTCACGGCTTCTGGTTGCTGTGCTGTCTATGAATAGCGAAGGGCTGACTTCAGAAACCGTCAATTGCAATTACCAAATGACACAAATTAGAACTGACAATGTGCTCACAACGTAGGAAACAGCAACGTAACACATGAATAGCCAAAAGCGTGCCCATGTTCATATTATTATAATAATAATAATAATAATAATAATAATAATAATAATAATAATGCATCGCTGTAGCATGTGAACAACTAGCACCTACCGAGTACATAAAAAGACATGACGGAGTAGCAAAAGTTATACACCAGAAACTGGCAGAAGCAGCTGAACTAATTGAAGACAAATGCCCATACTATAGCTACAAACCAGCAAACGTGCTGGAGAACGACAGCTTCAAACTGTACTGGAATCGCAGCATTATTACGGACAAAACAATACCTTTCAACCGACCTGACATAACTCTCACAAACAAGAAAACAAAAAATACCTTCCTAATAGACATAGCTATTCCAAATACACACAATCTCGCCAAAACAGTGGCCGAAAAACAAAACAAATACCAAGAACTGGCGAACGAAGTACGTGATATGTGGAAGCAGGACGCAGTACGAGTGGTCCCGATAGTAATTTCAGCCACGGGAATAATTCCAAAGTCACTGTCACAAAGCCTAAAGAGACTTAATCTGCACCCAAACACATATATACAGATGCAAAAAGTGGTAATTCTTGGCACATGTTCAATTGTAAGAAATTTCCTAAATTACACATAAGACCACCGAGCCTAATCCTGTTGATGATACATCCCAGGATAGGTGAATATTTCCCAGCTAAAGCTGAGAAGTGAGAAATTCGGAATAATAATAATAATAATAATAATAATAATAATAATAATAATAATGTTTTCCCTGTGCTTAGTTGCACAGCACACCTCGAAGGCACATGAAAGAGTGGAGATATACCTCCACGTATTCTTCGTCTCAGCACTTGAGACACTGAGTGGTCAGCCTTACGCATAGGCTGCTTCATTTCCGGCGGAACAAGCCTCCTTTACCCACTGAACAGGAAGCTGAGTGGGGCCCCAGATTCAATCTTTAACGCCGTAGTGCAGAGAAAAACCTCTGCCTCTGCGTGGTATCGAACCACCGCTCCCTCGTCGTCCAGCCAGTACCTGTTCACTGTAACGACTGAGCCACGCCGGCTCCATGATATTCTCCCTGCTGCACGTAATACCCTATTAACACCCCGGATGCCATGGTACCAAACTGCCATGCCGTTTATGACGCACGCGCCGAGGCCGAAGAAACAGCTGATCATCGACTGTGTTTCATATGAGATACGCGTGAGGCTGAAGAAACCCTTGAGTATCGCGCACACAATACAATACAACAACATCGCAGCTATAAGAATAAAGAAACCACCGATCCAGGGGGCCGTGCAGTAGCGCGTGAATATTACGGCAGCCCGTTATATGACGGGCAGGGATAGTAATAACAGAAACAAAAGGAGTACTTAGTGGCACTATAAACAACGCCACACGTTAATGTACCAGGCGATGAACACTCCTAGCAACAAACAATACATTCCACAGGCTGTATCAGAATCCATTGCCTGCATCTTATTGGCACATCACAATAGCAGGTGCGTTTTAATATTATCTTCAAGTCGCCATACTGTCCAAGTACATGCTTTTCAAGAGATTTTCCACTCAGAACCCAACATGCCTACCACACACTACCAAAGCGGAGAGAAGTCCGCGCTCGAAGCATCGACACGACCGATCAGAAAGCGAATAAAGAAAACCAAACCAAGTCACTTTACACAAGATACAAGTCTACATTAACGACATGGGTTGCATCTGGTTATGAAGAAGTGACTGGGATGTCTGCGTACCGTTCAGCCACCAGACGCTAGATGGTAGAGTGCCGTCTTTCCGAACGCAGTAGTGATAGGAAAAATGATCAAACCGTATCTCCGTGCTGTTCAACCACTAGTCGCTAGATGGCAGGGCGCAGACTTTCTGAATGCAGAAGTGATACGAGAAATATTCAAACCGTATCTCCGCGGTGTTCAACCACTAGTCGCTAGATGGCAGGGGGCAGACTTTCTTAATGCAGAAGTGATTGGAGAAATAATCAAACCGTATCTCCGTGCTGCTCAACCACTAGTCGCTAGATGGCACGGCGCAGACTTTCTGAATGCAAAAGTGATACGAGAAATAATCAAACCGTATCTCCGTGCTGCTCAACCACTAGCCGCTAGATGGCAGGGCGCAGACTTTCTGAATGCAGAAGTGATTGGAGAAATAATCAAACCGTATCTCCATGCTGCTCAACCACTAGTCGCTAGATGGCAGGGCGCAGAATGCAGAAGTGATACGAGAAATAATCAAACCGTATCTCCGTGCTGCTCAACCACTAGTCGCTAGATGGCAGGGCGCAGAATTTCTGAATGCAGAAGTGATAGGAGAAATAATCGACCCCTATCTAGGTGCTCTTCAACCACTAGTCGCTTGATGGCAAGGTGCTGCCTCTGCCTATTAAAGTGTAATGAAGGTTAACGGTTAATTAGCGCCTCTGCACTGTTCAGCCAGTAGTCACTATGACACATTTTGAACGTTCACTTGTCATTACAAGAATATCACTTGATATCGACAATACCATAGGCCATGTTCAACACACGTCCATACACACTCAATCTATCGATATAGTCTAAATGTCTCAGACCTCGATATGGAACTCCACACAGAGTGACGTCTCTGAAATAAAGAGATTTACAATAAACTGAACCAAGTCGAATCACTAATTTCAGCTTCTGAGCCAAGGCAGCCAACAGTCAAAACAGCGCGTACAGGTGACCCGTTTCAAACCACACCCCAAGAGAAAACATTGCACGTACTTTGCATCGCAGGGTACGACAGCTGAGGCGCGTTAATCCAGCTGCGTTGCTCGCACAAGAAATTCACGAAACGGACTACAGACTCATACTACGAGTAGGCTGAAGGAAGAAGAATCATCTCGAAGCAACTGTGACCATAAACATCACGGAATGTAACACTTACGTGGATTTCTTAATGGCGCGTGTACAAAAACAGCCCAAGAAGACAACCACAATTGAACATAAATAGTTAAGTTTCATCGAGAATATCACGGCGTAAACTCTTACACGTGTCTGTCGAGACACGTGTAAGAGCCAGATGTATGTATTCACAACAGAGCACACTACAGTACTAATCGTCGGCCGGGAGGGGATTGCTGCCTCCATCTGCAGGGTAACCCAACCAGAGTGAGCAGCGCAGAAAAATGGATATATGGTAAGGGCAGTGTATAATAAATATGCAGGGATGTGGAAACACTTGCCAACGGGACGATGAAGATGGCCCTAAATACAACCCACTAACATCATTTTAATGGGTTTGTATTTAACCCTTTAAAGACGAAGCGTATCTGTTTTATATAAGGACTCAGTGCGTACCGCGCTGTAAACACTCTCCACTTCGGTTATAAAAACCAATCTCTTAATGTTTTATAAGGCAAAAGTTGCTGTTTGCTCTGAGATCCGTACAAAACACATAAACGCAATCTGGGCACCACGCAGAATTTTTTAATCTTAAACCTAGTCGTATGCAGAGTTACTGCTAGGCTTTAAAAGCAGCAACAAATGAAACATACAAATTTAGTTGTGTTTGACGGTTTGTACTCCCCCCTTTACCAAACACAACTTACATTTAACCACAGCTACGTGTTTCGACTTTTACAAAACGCCACCATCATGCTGTACGAAAGGATAATGGATAAAGCCGCAACATACACAAGTACACACCAATGACGATAAGAAACAGTCCATCCGTGTCTCTACGTCCTTCTTCAGTAGTTAATCCAGATATCCAAGCATATTGTGGCGACTTAAAATTCATTAATGTGTTCCTATCCTCAGCCAGATTAATTCAGTTCCTGCCTCCCATTCCACCATTTCCTTAACATTCATTTTAACATTACCTTATCTAACCCTATGTCTTCCTTAATGTCTCTTCACTAAAATCGTGTACGTACTTTCCACTTCTTCCCACATGCCCGGCCACTTAATCCTCCTTCAGTCTATCACCCCTGGAGTACACAACTGTTACGTACTTAAACCTACTGGCCACACAGCAGTCCAGCACCCCGCAGACACAGACAACAATAACAATTTACTCGCCATCGGCGTTGTTAAGTCGCCCGTGGCGACTACGCGACCTACTTCTGGAACCCCGTCTAGAAAGAGAGGTCACGAAACACGTGTTGCTGTTGAATCTGAAGCAGAGACCTCTGCAGGGAAATTAGGGAGTGAAAAGTGGGAGGCAGGGTCCCAATCGATACTACGTTAAGATGGATGAAGACGCATCTCGCCGCGAGGGCGTATAGGGGGCGTCAAAGCAAAACTGTTCTCATTCACCGATCAGAAAAAGGGTATACAGTGTATATACCATTTATTGTTTCTTAAGAAAGCAGCTGGCATGAGGATGCACAGGTAGGCGGGCGTACATTTCGCCTTAGAACAACGTTGTGCCTAGAGGCGTTTTTTCCACTAAACTCTATTCAAATCCACCCTCCAAGTGCATCGTCTGACATCCTGGCAACAACGTAACCCGACGAAGCAATATCATTGCGTGCAAATAATTAAACTACCCACCATGAACAATTATGCGCCTATGGCCTTCCACAAATGTACCAGCAGTTTGACTCCACTTATTCTTTCCTTTAGCCCTAGCCGCCGGATGACACTGAGCCTCAAATTAGCCTGCTGTAGCCATGCGAAGTTTGTTATCCTTCAATCAGTTCCTTATCCCTCGATTCACTGCAGTAGAACCGTTGTGTTCAGGCAAGCGCCCTGTGCAATGCAAAACCACGAAGGATGGGGAACCCCCAATTCCACAACTACGGATATTACCTCCAGGAAATTTATTCCAGTGCATCTAAACCTCTACAGATTTGTAACAAAATCCCAGCACTAGGATACAACATCCCCAAAACTACAGACTGTAAAATTAAACCCAAATTGATGCCCCTCCTTGTAAGAAGGTAACCTGCATTTAACCATTTTTCTCTGAACGCATGCGAGTTCTAGTATCAAAAACATGGTTTCGTGGAATGTAATTTGGGCAGTGAACGTTGTGTCCTGATAAGAAATGGGAAATCACATGATGGCCACAATCTGTCAGTAAACGATGTTACAACACGTCCTCTTGCAGACGAAGTGAGACGTCAAATAAACCCACAAGAGCAGCATAAAGAGGAAGAGGAGTACGGCGCGTTCATGCCGAGATGAAGACGTATTGCTCTACTGCAGTAAAGTACTGCATTGAGTGGATTTGCCAAATTACGCAACACTGCTGCATAAAATCGAAGTATGAAAAAAAAAGGATAAAGGCTATACGAAAGTTCTATGTCTAAGCTGCTGGTACCAAAATACATTACAACAAGCCATGTACGGCATGTGTAAGGCAACGGTTCCCAATTTTTTATGTGTGTGACCCTGACGTAGCAAATGGTATGACCCGCCACCCTACCACGGAAACGGCAGTAGTCAGTGGTATTTACTGTATATGAACTAATATTAATGCCTTTTCTTGAGCCGTGCCATGGCTCAGGCGGTTAGCCGCCGGCCTCCCACCGCGGAGGCCCGGGTTCGATCCCGGGTCAGTCAATGTGGGATTTGTGGTAGACGAAGTGGCACTGGGACAGGTTTTTCTCCGAATAAAGGACAAAAAATAATAATAATCATCATCGTCATCTTCATCACAGGGTTGCATAAGAAGCATCAAGGCTGTGGTGCGTCCGTTGCGTCTGCTGCGGGGCCCTTCACCACTAAAAAAATGCCTTTTCTTGAACACTACATAACATTGCCACTTATTAAAAAGTATTAGATTTTTAATGTTACTTGTCAAATCCAGTATTCATAACACAATTGCTCCAGTATTTAAAATTAATAAACACAGATTCAGTAATTACATTTTCTCGATCATATTGTCTGAATGTGGATACAAATTTTTATTTTTTTCATAATTTTCGAATTCTGTGTAAAATCCTCTTGTGACCCCACGTCACAGCCCCCCTCCCCACCCCCCACGACCTGACCTGAGGTTGTGAACCACTGGTGTGTGGTTACTCTGTTCTCTTGTAACGCCTTCTCTTTAACTTCACTCAATCCGTCAACTATAATAAACGCCAAAAAACGTAATTCAGCGACAATAAAAGATCAATAAACGTATACATTCACAATTGTGCCACAGAAAGAGCGGGATATATCAAAGCGGTCGACCTTTCATGCTGTCCGTACTTCCGCACCAATTTGTGTAGATCCTTACTAGCTTCCTGCTCGTCCAGTGATAAACCGATCGCATTAACGGTACTGACACGCGCAAATCTTCTTCTGACAGCGTACGGACAGCCTGCACGCACGCACGCACGCACGCACGCACCGGAAGTATGTAAATGGACCTTAAACATGTGATATAACTACACGAAGAACAAGAACACCTCCGAAGAGCCAGGAAGCATTTGGATAATTTGCACTTTAAACTGAAACACCTGCCACTGGGGTAACAACGCCGGGAGATTGGCGATTACAGGTATATCTCCCACTACCGAAATGCTCCGCGCCGTGTATGTTTCTGTACACAAATGGAACATAAGCACGCCGTCCACAGTAGTCCTTAATCGTACGAGTGATACTCTAGTATCAGCGCGTCTATGGGACGCAGCATTCCTACTTAGCTCATTAACGCCAATCGGTCAGTCATTTGTGAAACATACTATCACTCCGGCAGGCTAAAAGGTAAAGCAGTCCCATTACAGGCCTGGACAGGCCCTGAGGGTTCCAGTAGGTTGAGGCTCCCAGATTTCAAGACAGTCGGCACATGAAGGTGGTAAAGTTGTCAGCCCTACGCACCGGCCGCCTTTACCCCCAAGGAAATATTCCTGATACTCATTTCTGCTAGAGGCTGAGTCGACCCCAGGAGCCGTAGTGTGGCCGGACGGATTGTCAATGAAAAATTCGAATGATAACATCAGGAATCGAACCCCTGACATTCCGCCTTGCAGCGCAGTGCCTAAACCAACTTCTCCACCGTGTGCCCCACAAAGGTGGGTTACCATATGCAATTACTTGAATTAATCTAACTAACACTTAAAAACTCAAAATTATGGCCTCTAAGAAAACACACGATCTCGTTACAAATATCAATCGGACAGTCCGGTTTCGAATAAGTCACTGCTTACAAGTCACACAAAACTCACAAATATAGGTCTACTGTGTGGGCGAAATGAATACCTTTCTAATTTTGAAGCAGGTGGTACAGTGGCTGAAAGAATTAACAAAGGAGCGAAACTCGTACGTCTGTGCAGGTGTGCTTGGAAACGGCCAGCGACGTTCAGCTTACTCGCCTGCACACACTGGAACAGTTAGTAGCATCGCACAGCACTAAGCTTCATGAACCGAACCCCAGTACTTACTGATTATACGTACAACAGTTACAAATAACAACACGGAACAAAGTCCTTCTTGAGAAGCTAACAGTTCCTCAGCTAGTCAAGAAATTTCACATGTTTCATGCAACCCGAAGGTTCATTACCGCATTAACAAGCGCCCGCCACTTGTCCCTATCCTGAGCCAGATCAGCACAGACCATGCCCATTTTAATATTATCCTACCATCTACGCCTCGGTCTTCCACTCGGCCTGTTTCCATCAGGTCTCCCCACCAAAACCCTGTAGCCCCGCTCCTCTCACCAGTACGTGCCATAAGCTCCGCCCATCTCATTCTTCTTGATTTGATTACGTTAATTAACGTATGTTTTAGGCCTAATACTACGTTACTGACGAACTCAGCTTATAAACCGCCAAAATTAGGCTTTAATTTTTCATACCAGTGATACGAACTCAGTTGATAATCCACCAAGTCTATGTTTTAATATTTCGTATCAGTGACAGGAACTCAGTTGATAATCCACAAAGTCTATGCTTTAATATTTCATATCAGTGACAGGAACTCAGCTGATAATCCACCAATACTATTCTCTAATTTTCCATATCAGTGACAGGAACTCAGCTGATAAATCCACCAAGACTATTCTTTAATTTTCCATATCAGTGACAGGAACTCAGCTGATAATCCACCAAGACTATTCTTTAATTTTTCATATCAGTGACAGGAACTCAGCTGATAATCCACCAAGACTACGCTTTAATTTTTCAAATAAGTGACAGGAAGTCAGCTGATACACGCTACATACAAACTGCATTACACCACGACTGAACTGTCTTAACACTTTACCAAGGTTAGGCCCCGAGCAATGTCACTATGTTTGACAACGCCCCCTGATATGGTTTCTATCGCATCACACGCGAAAAAATATTTACGTAGAAACGACGGTACAGTCAGTTCCGCTACTACATGTTTTCCGCTAACGCGAAATGGCTATAAAGCTATTGAAGCATAGGTGAACGATGCTTATGTAACGCGAACTTTCGCAAGCACGTGTTGGCTGTTACGCGATTTCAGCGGCCAGTGTGAAGATAAGAGATTGGATGACGGGCCAAATTTTTTCTGACTTAATCCTATTTTTACTAGGCGGTTTTCTATGTACCGCCAGGTCTCACAATAATGCAGCTATCGCGTTAGAGAAGGACTGACCGTACATTATTCACATTACATGTTTCACTAGCAAATCTCGACTCCCTTAAAGAAATAACTGTACTTTAGTATAGGACTGGAGAATAAAGTCAGAAACAGTTTGTGCTTGAAAAATTCTCGAGATAACGAATGCTGCTGCAGTGGTTTGAGAACTCGTCGATTTCGTTAGGTTAAAATTAATAAACAAATCATCGCCAATTTAAATACGTAGTAACGAGGTATCGACGATTCCACTGGCCGCGCGGTCTAAGGCGTGGGTCTGCGGCCGTTCGCTTGCTGGGATTGCGGGTTCGAATCTCGACGGGGGGCAAGGATATTAGTCTCGTGTGGGTGTTGTGTGCTGTCAGGTAGAGATCTATGCGTCGGGCTGATCACTCGTCCAGAGGAGTCATACCAAGTGTGGTGTGTCTGAGTATGATCGTGAAGCCTCGATAAGGAGGCTCTGGCCCACTGGGGGCTGTCGATCCATTTGAAAAAAAAATATTAATAATTTTTGTGGCTTGAGAAGTGTAAGGTAAGGTTTTGTTGAAGATTTTAACACTTGGCCTGCGGCCCGCGCCGAGTTTTATGGTTTGCAAAATGGACCCCATGCAAAAACAGTCACTCATCAATAGTGCAGCTGATAATACGATGCATTCCTCATACAAGCACAACAACAACAAAACAAATACGGATATTCAGCAACAAAACGACATAGCAACTCGTTTAACAGTCTACGTTTAACCCTTTAAAAACGAAGCGTATCTGTTTTATATAAGGACTCAGTGCGTACCGCGCTGTAAACACTCTCCACTTCGGTTATAAAAACCAGTCTCGTAATGTTTCATAAGGCAAAAGTTGCTGTTTGTTCTGAGATCCGTACAAAACACATAAACGCAATGTGGGCACCACGTAGAATTTTTAGTGTTAAACCTGGTGGTGCGTAAAGTTACCGCTAGGCTTTAAAAGGTTAAACACCCAAGTTCTTTCGTCATCACTGTGTTTCAAATCAAAATACAGCGGCGACGTCCACAAATTTTCAGAAATGCCTTAACACTCTACTTACAGACTTCCAACGAGGTTTCTGCAGCTTTCAGTTTTACAATCAACGCTCTCAAATTCCACTGCTCCCTTCCCCACGCGCGCTACATGTTCTGCTCATCTCACAGTTGTCGGTTTAATCACACTAATAAAACGACAATGCATACTGCATACGCAGTTCGCTTGCTCAGTCTCCCACATATTTGATTTGTGCTGGGTTCACACATTCTTTTTTGCACAAGTTTGTCACTGCATTCCCCGTTATGTTTCAAAATTTGAATTTAAAAAAGGACATTTCCTGTTATCACCCCACCACCCGTCACATGACGGACTTAGTTTAGACGTCAGGTTAGTCTCTCGTCACGTGAGCGGCTTAGGTTAGACGTCAGATTAGTCTCCCTTTCGTGAAGTGAGGGGCTTAGGTTAGACGTTAGTTTAGTCCCTCTTTGGTCACATGAGGGGCTTAGGTTAGACGTCAGTTTACTCCCTCTTTGGTCACATGAGGGGCTTAGGTTAGACGTTAGTTTAGTCCCTGTTTGGTCACATGAGGGGCTTAGGTTATACGTCAGTTTAGTCCCTGTTTGGTCACATGAGGGGCTTAGGTTATACGTCAGTTTAGTCCCTCTTTGGTCACATGAGGGGCTTAGGTTAGACGTCAGTTTAGTCCCTCTTTGGTCACATGACGGGCTTCGGTTAGACGTCACGAGAGTCTCTCTCTGTGTCGTAATTACTGAGACTTATTTCGTGACATTTACAATGTTTTGTAGCCAAAGGAGACGTGGCGTTACGACACGAAGAATAAAAAAATACCATCAACTTCCAGTGGCGCCACCTTCACACCAGTTGCGCGACATTCTCGCAAAAAAAACACACACACACACCCACACACCGCCGTCTGTTTCAGACAACCAGGCCCACACGACGTTACAAGCGTCTACGTAGCAAGAAACTTCCTCGTACTGAATTTTCAAAAATCCTCACCCGCGGGCACTTTCATTCAGCTTCCGCCCACGGCCCGCCCACGGTAACTCTGGTGCGCTGTTTGGAAAAGGACGCCGTCAGGGGTGCAAAAATCAGAGCGTGGAGAGCAACATCACATTACTGCACACACAGACCGCTCTACGCACAAAATATATGTGACAATCTAATATCGACATTAAAAAACAACGTCTTACAAGTGTACATCAGCAGGCTAAGTTCAAGACTGAAGATTATACACGAAATGAGTGCCGAAACGCACCGAAGTTTTTGTACGTAAACTGTCTTTATCCAATGCGGCACAAAAATGAAGGACCCTTATGTAAATGAATTTGCCTTATCCCATTACACCGCTGTACGTTACGCCCTCTTTATAAGATCTTCTACAACTTTACGGAGGCTTAACCCTTTAAAGACGAAGCGTATCTGTTTTATATAAGGACTCAGTGCGTACCGCGCTGTAAACACTCTCCACTTCGGTTATAAAAACCAGTCTCTTAATGTTTTATAAGGCAAAAGTTGCTGTTTGTTCTGAGATCCGTACAAAACACGTAAACACAATGTGGGCACCACGTAGAATTTTTTAATGTTAAACCGCGTTGTACGTAAAGTTGCCGCTAGGCTTTAAAAGGAAGCGCAAACATGTTGCTGTTTTCAGGTTTTCTACGTCAAATGTATGTTGTTTCACCGATACTTACTGGTTCCTTTATTTAGCAAGCTAGAAACTCCCGTTTCTCGTCTTTTCTTTCTTATTCTGAGATCTGTGCTTTCCTTCTTTCTTAGTCTGACCTCTTCTACATACTTACTGCAGGTGCAGAGGGTTACTGTTGCACCTGATCACACTCAATGACACACACAGGCTCGGTAGGGCTCCTCTGGACGAGTAAAAGATAAATATAACGGAAATCCGCCCAGTGCACTTCGAGTTGCAGAAAACGCTGCACACTCCCCGTTCAATCATCTTGAATATCCGATTGTCGCATTTAGTTTGTGCAGCCCTGTACCAGTGCACACACACAGAGAGATCTTCCTGCAGTTCCCACGCATCTCCCTGTGTGCTCACGCACAGGGGTGCAGAAAGCTGAAGCAATATGGCCTTCTACGACGAACACCACGACTATGCCCCACTAAACACGTCTGCCTGTTCTTCAAACCGATTTCCGTTCAAGACTCAAAGAGACACCACGCCACAATTCCCAACAAGATAGGTAATGTACATATAAAGTAAAATCGTGGCGCGTTCGCGTAACCACAAAGCGTTCTCTGTGTACTGAACTGCTACGTGTCACTGTCAACAATATAACAATTATAACAATGAGTGTTACACAAACATTGCTTTTATACCGAATTTATGTCGCCGACAACACAGAAACGCACCTGAGGTCTTCAAGTAAAGTGCCCGATACTTCTGTCCGATTGCAGCCGAATTTGGGATTTCTCGACAGATTTTCATGTAAGTGCCCCAATCAAATTTCACTTAAATCCGTCTAGTTGGAGCCACACTGCTAAGTGCGGACAGAAAGACAAGCGGACACACATGACGAAGCTAATAAGCGCTTTTTGCGACTACGCAAAATGCGCTTAGAAACGGATCTACTGGTGTCATATGGGCGTAGCTTCACGACGCTGCACTCACAACAAAACTTGCGGCTATTATAGTTTCTGATGGCCATGATGATGATGATGATGATGATGATAATGACGACGACGACGATGATAAAATTCATTATTTACTTGTACGCTGACTCTACAGTCTATTGACCATCAATAAACGCGGCACAAATGCAAGGAAACAACAAAATCAAGACAAGAGCAGAAAAAACCTATAATTACAATTAATATAATTAAAAATCAAAATTCAATCTAAATAAAGAAAAAATATTATATATCATTACAGCTAAATGGTAAACCATGATAAGAACATTCAATACACAATACAGTATCACAGTAACATGAAACGTAATTCATGGGGAAACTGTCCTAATAATAATAATAATAATAATAATAATAATAATAATAATAATTTCAGCCACGGGAATAATTCCAAAGTCACTGTCACAAAGCCTAGAGAGACTTAACCTGCACCCACACACATACATACAGATGCAAACAGTGGTAATTCTTGGCACATGTTCAATTGTAAGAAATTTCCTAAATTACACATAAGACCACCGAGCCTAATCCTGTTGATGATACATCCCAGGATAGGTGAATATGTCCCAGCTAAAGCTGAGAAGTGAGAAATTCGGATGATGATGATGATGATGATGATAGCATGTGGAAGAAGCGATGTGCATACAGGGTTTCGGTGGGCAAGTCTGAGAGAAAGAGACCGCTTGAAAGGCCTAGGCGTAGAACGGAGGATAATATTAAAATGCATCTTCAAGAAGTAGAATGGGGGCATGGAGCGGGTTGACCTGGTACAGGATAGAGACAGCTGGCGGGCTCTTGGGAATTCAGTAATGAACTTCCGGGTTCCATAAAATGCGGGGAATTTCCTCACTAGGTGAGGAATTATTAACTTCTTACGGACTCTGTTCCATGAAGTTAACAATAACAATAACAATAATAATAATAATAATAATAATAATAATAATAATAATAAGACTAACAACAGCGACAGCAAAATTCTTTGTGGCTTCACCAGAAAAAAGCCCACCGAAATTTTTGCTTTCATCAACTTGCTGCAGTAGAGAATACACTGAGGCAACAGTTCCTGTTATCGCCACTGTATTCTATTCACCTGCAGAAACAAACTTTGTCAAAAAGCACTAAACACAACTAACTCGAGAAGTTCTGAAAAGCAGTTACACTTCCCCTGACACACTAAACCTGGAACAACAGCAATACGCACTAAACGGTGCTGCTAGGTACAGATACGTTTAGTGAAGATTTCTCTGCAATACCGACCCAAAGAAGCCTTCCACTGCCATTCATGTTTGCCCTGTACTGCTCCTTGCACCCTTCGCTACCATACAAAAGGACGAAATAGCAAACACTAGCCATCTGCATTCATCGTCCGTGACCACAACAGCAGCAAACTTTATACAGTAACTGAGACAGATAACCGAGAGGCGTAATGTGCACGACTTTGTACATTTTGACCACTACAGTGAAGTGAAAATTAACTGACATTCATCTTAAGTTACCTATAAAACTTCAGTTCCTACCTCACAGAGAACACAGGCCGTGTTCAATACAAAGGTCAATCAAGTAATGCTGTTTACAAAAAAACAATCGCTGCTTATTCCGAGACTCGACATATAAATACACTGTCTGGGTAGATGGTAAAGATTCTTTACACCAAGCGGTATATATAGTCACCACTGGGCTTTAAACGGTTCAGCCCTTTCTGATTTCCACCGTGAGTACTGATTTTGGATATTGTCACTGTGCCCTGATACTAATTTTTGTTCCACAAACAACAAATCTGGGGACATACCGAAACTTACGGCAGCCCTTAAACTGGGGGCCGCGGAATGATGCCGGTCCGCGTAGAATTATAAGAAACAGGCTATTAGTTTCGTTTACCGATCGTGTGAGAAATGAAGAAGCATTACACAGAGTCAAGCAGGTGAGGAATATCCTACATACAATAAAAAGCACAAAGGCTAACTGGATTGGTCACATCTTGCGTCGGAACTGCCTTCTAAAACACGTTATTGAAGGAAAGGTAGAGGGACGGATAGAAATAACGAGAAGACGAGGAATAAGACGTAAGCAGCTACTGGATGACCTTAAGGAAAGGAGAAGATAATGGAAATTAAAAGAGGAAGCACTAGATCGCACCCTGGGAGAACTAGCTTTTTAAAGAGACTATGGACTTGTCGTACAACAAGCTACAGAGAGAATATCATCGCTAAAACATCACATTTTGGCTTAAAATCAAAAATATGTTACGTAAGTTTTTTTTAAATTAAATTACCATTCTGTTTTGGCATGTATTATTTCTGTGATGCACCCAAATTCCATTCGTTACCAGTAGAGACGAAGACCTACAAACCAATGGACTGTCTCCAAACGAGCAGTGGCTTTACAAGAACGCTGTAAGCGACATTCCAACCTCAAACAAAACGAAATATTTTCCTTTGGCTTTCTAAGCTTCCTTAATGCTCTACCTTACTTTTTCATCAGCTACCGAGAGGTTACACCGTTCCTCTACACACAGCTGAACACGATATTGTGTAGTGACGTCACACAGCGGTTCATGCTCGCATCTCCAAGCGTCCAGTTAAGTTTCTGAATCCAAATCCACTCGTCGGTTTCCTCGAGTTTCATCAGCTCTTCACGGGCGGTGTCGTTTGTTGGTCCAGTGTTGCCAGCGTGAACAAGGAAAGTTAGCAAGTTGTACAGTTCTCCCAAAAATGATGTAGTTCACAACTATACAACCTACTACCTCACCCTGGCCACACACACACCTTCTTGAAGTCGAGTCCCGTGCGGTGAAATTGCAGTGTCATACTCCAACTGGCAGTGACTAGATTAACCATTTAAAGAAGAAGCATATCTGTTTTATATAAGGACTCAGTGCGTACCGCGCTGTAAACTCTCCACTTCGGTTATAAAAACCAATCTCTTAATGTTTTATAAGGCAAAAGTTGCTGTTTGTTCTGAGATCCACACAAAACACATAAACGCAATGTGGGCACCACGTAGAATTTTTTAATGTTAAACGTGGTGGTACGTAAAGTTACCGCTAGGCTTTAAAAGGTTAAGGAGGAAGATGACACGCTAAGACACACTGTGGTACTCCAATTCGCAATGTCTGTACTGGTGGTGATGTTGACAGGCTCTGACAAATTGCCACAGTCTAAGGAGGCTAAGTCACAATGCCAGTGTCTCAGCTGCTGACAAGGTAAGGCTACGCGACACAGGCAGATGCCCAAGGGCATGGCCTGTCCACAGCCTGAACAGGCACTAACATTCGGGATGGTTTGATAGCAGCTTGGCTGGCGAAGACTGTTGGCAAGGTAATCTCCCACGTTACAAATTTATGGCCTCCCCCTGCTGTATTCCCTCTGAAATTAACACTAATTAAAATGTCTAGAAACGTGTGACTCTCTGAAGTTTTACCTGACTTAGATTCTTTCTTTATTCACAGACTTTGAAGTCACCTCTACTTTATGTGACGTTAACCATGTCATGCAAACGTAGTAATGGGGGAAATAAATTTTTCTAAAGATTATATGGCACAGACATCGAGGACGGAGGAGAGATAGAAGATACGTCTACAGAATTTTTGCTGGGAACTGCTACCTGAAAACTGGAGCCAGGTGCAGAGTTTACAGGTGGATGGTATAGAAACGGGTTGCGAGGAAATTACGGTGGATGTCACTCGTTCAGCATCGTATATATGTCATGCAAACGTAGTAATGGGGGATATAAATTTTTCTAAAGATTATATGGCACAGACATCGAGGACGGAGGACAGATAGAAGATACGTCTACAGAATTTTTGCTGGGAACTGCTACCTGAAAACTGGAGCCAGGTGCAGAGTTTACAGGTGGATGTTATAGAAACGGGTTGCGAGGAAATTACGGTGGATGTCACTCGTTCAGCATCGTATTTTCTGCTTGGTTGTCCTATGTATGGCTTCTCACAGTCAAATAATGACGCAACAGTTTTAAACACTTACATAAATATTACATGTGTAGGGTTATAACACATTTATAAGAGAGAGGAATCAAAGTTACCGAAACATTCCGTTGATCGCCACAAATTCTTTCTGTTTGGCCCAAATCAAACCGACATACCGATTTACACAGGCATGCCAACACTGCGGAGCCTTCCAATTATGATACATGATTTTCCCAATCTTACCTTGAATACGGCATGTGGTCATATTTAGTTCATCTCTCAAACACACTGCCTTCCCATTACAAAGACCAATCCGTTAATGTCGTTTTAGATAATTAAACGTCGCTTGTGTGAGAACGGTACAAAAGCAACAAATACTAATAAAAATGTACACAACTGTTTAACGTTCAAGTTAGTAGTTCACACAAGTACCAGTACCCTCAAAAGTATTAAAATACGCCACGGCCACTTCCTCATTACTCAAGTGTGTTTGTGTACGAAGACCGTTTGCCTATGTCACCTAAAGCTTACCGTTACGATGCTAAAATCTAGAAGGTTACAATAGGTTGTTCATGTAGCTAGGAATGAAAAAGCACGTTTATACTTGATTTTGGTGGGGAAACGTATAAGAAAACACCTCTCCCAACCGCGCCTGCTTCAAGACAATCGTGCAGTTTCATATTGATATTTACTGTCTTATTTCAACAGACATTAACACATAACATATGCATTTAATACAGCATTGTTATCCCTTGCGATCCTACGTTCACGTACATGACGAGAAACCCGTTTCGACCTCGCAGAAAACACACTGCGTGTCCATTACAAATACCAACCAACTACTGGGGTTATGATAATATTCGCTGTATATCGTACTAATGACATGAAACACACAAATACACTCTGTGGGTAAAATGTTGAAGTGTCTGAACGTTAAAGCGGGTGGTACAAACACTGACGACAGCGCCACAAAGAGTTCAGTGTCATGATTCAAGTCACTGGTTCTCGTTCTCGTTTCGTTTCGCAGTCCTTCCCTCTTCTACCTACTCACAGTAGGTGTCGAGGTTATTTACTTTAACTTGATCACACTGAGACACACACCACAGTCAGCAGGACTCCTCCGGACGAGGGATCTGCCCGTCGCAGAGACCTCTACCTGACAACACAAACACTGTAGGAGACAAACATCTATGCCCCCGGTGGGATTCGAACCCACGATCCCAGCAAGCGCTCAGTCGCACACCTACGCCTTAGACCGCGCGGCTACTGGGATCGGCGTCGCTGGTTCTATGGAACGTAAAATATCGGGCGCATTATACAACCCACACAACCTTTACAGCTGAGGTAGAGTATTTTAACAATAATGTGCAAAGTGTTCGTTGAACACAGCAGCAACACCCACAGTGTTGATGCAGGTCAAGTTACTTGGCCTTGTGCAAACGACGCACACACGTAGGGCTACGTCTAGCCCTGAAGTAAACGCGACAGCACGTGTGTGTTTTCTTATCACACTCATGGCTTATAACCCCTCAACCTTTCATAGCACAGTGTTGACCACGAGCAGAACATCGGTGGGGCATGGATTCCGCCATATAGCGAATTTATGTTCCACAGTATTCTCACAACAAACAGCGATTACTTCCCGGAACAGCATTAACTGATTGGTGTCTGTAAGAGGAAGGGGGTCGTGTTTTACTAACCGTTCGTTTAAATATTACTTACATTTCAGACTTAACGGACCTTCTCCACGACGGTGTTAGTGGCGCGTCTGAGTAAACCACTTTCCACGAGCGTCTTTGTGGCGTGTCTGAGCTAACCATTCTCGACGAGCGTTTTTGTGGCGCGTCTGAAGCAATACATTTTCAACAAGTGTTTTTGTGGCGCGTGAAAACGTGGCGCGTCTTAGACGAACCACTTTCCAGGAGCGTCTTTGTGGCGCATGTGAACTGAGCCATTTTCAAGGATCGTTTCTGTGGCGCGATAAAAAGTAGCGCGTCCGAAGCCATACATTTTCAACGAGCGTTTAAGTGGCGCAATAAAATGTGGCGCGTTTTTGACGAACCTATTTCCCACGAGCGTTATCTGTGGCGCTTCAGTACGTCTGAGTGGCATCCCTTGTTTCCTCGGCCCTGCTCCCATTTTGAAATGGAGCTGGACGAGGAAGAAGTTGTCTTTCTTGTGTCGCTGCACAAAAGAATTAAAGAAGAAAAGGAACCAACGATTCTGGGTAGATACCCTGCTGTGTCAAGGTGGAAAAGTAACAGATGGCACACTGTATTTCACGACACCTTGTCTGTTTCACCACGCCACAGTACAACGCAGACCTACAGTCCCATGTAGCTGGATGGGCTTCAGCTTCAATACTGAACAGTTAAATGTCAAAGTTGATTTAGAAAAAGTGGCGCTACTGAACACGATCGCCAAAACAGCGTAATTAACGTCAATGTATCGTTACTAGGTGTGGCGCGTCAGAGTTGTGGCGCTACTGGTGGCGGTACAGCCGACCGCGAGCGTTTGTAGCGCTTCAGCTGCGTTGTATGTCCTATTGTAACCAATGATCCGCTGAGTCGCGCTACTTTTTGTAGCGCCACAAACATGCTCCTAGCAAAGGGTACTTCATGTTACTCACCAAGTAGTTTTGTGAACCAGTAACGCCCTAGGCGTGTATTGGGGAGATGCCTCGTTCGAGTCTCTGTCAACACACCGGCTACACTGACCGAGGTTTCTTGTGAATGTTATCAATGCAAATGCCATGCCAGTTCCTTCCAAATCCTTTCCAGTTAATCATTCCTCTGTCACCATACTATTTGAAACTATACTATCAGCGTCTTGAAACAAAGCAAAGTTAACTATTCATTACACAAACGTAAATTTGTTCCTATCCACGCCATCAAGATATATATGGGGGACATAGAAGGATAAAGCCGCTAATTCTTAACCTCGGCACTAAATGGGGATGAGCAGTCAACATCACGCTCCGGCCGCTTTAGCCCAGAGAAATAATCCCGTTACCCCTAGGAGGCTGGGTGGGCCCCCAGAGACCGTCTGGAGGTTTTGGAAAATAGGAAGAGCTCGTGCCCTTACCGGGATTCGAACCCCGGACCGTCCAGCGCGTACCTAGGCGCTACACGGTGTTAACACTTCGCTGTTAATAGGGTAGCAGGTAGGCCTAAGTGATCACCACAAATATAGATTTTTTTGTAAGCGTCCTGAGTTGACAATAACCACTGGACTTCCAACATAAAACACGTACTAATGGCTCGCTATGCCGGACAAAAGGACGTCTCGAGGTGAAGTATAAATACTAGGGGACGGCACAGAAACGTACAAGAGCTCCACGAAACGAACAGATATAAAACAGGGCCGTTAGTGGTGCTGTTAATACCTTACGTACTGCCTTTCATTTTAAACAGTCGACAATCATCAATCAATGAATGCGCTCTCAGTCCTAAATCATTATTAGCCTTTCCGAAGCCTGTGAAGTTCTGATAAATAATATTTAAAAAAACTCTCTGTTCCTACCTCACAGAAAACACACAGCGCCTGCATTAAAACACTTAACTGGTTAACCCTTTAAAGACGAAACGTGTGTTTTATATAAGGACTCAGTACGTACCGCGCAGTAAACACTCTTATGCTTGGTTATAAAAAGAGTCCTCTAATGTGTTATAAGGCAAAAGTCGCTGTTTGTTCTGAGATCCGTACAAAACACATAAACGCAATATGGGCACCACGTAGAATTTTTTAATGTTAAACCTGGTCGTAGGTAAAGTTACCGCTAGGCTTTAAAAGGTTAGACAAGTCATACGATTTTCATACAACTGAATATGAGTGAGGGAACGTGCCAGAATTTTTTACGTACTGCGTACTTTTCCTAACTTGTTAACACTACCCTCCCTCTACGCCTACATTTACCAAGGAACCTCGTACCTGCATATTCTTTTTACTTAGAATCCTTCCTCGTCTACCCCCATTTATTTGTGTCCGACTGGATCCATTCCGGACAACTCATCCATCTAAACACCTGCCAGCGCTATCTGTTGACGGAGAAGTCAACAACTAGTGTGTAGAGAGCAGATTTTTTTGTCTTCATTTTTACGACACCTGTGAAAGGATCCTACGTAGCAAATTGCTGCCAGAGTGTGCGGAATGCAAGAAGCCTGCAGCTCTTGCTTTAGTTTCTTGCACCCGGATTTGAGGAATTGTAAAGACCATGCCATGGTTCAGGAGGTTTGTTTCCACGCCTCTCACCACAGCGGCCAATCCATGTGGGATTTGTGGTGAACGAAGTGGCATTGGTAGAGGTTTTTCTCCTAGCAGTTCGGGTTTCCCCTGATCAATATCATTCCATTAATATTTCATATTCATTCATATTCACCAACACTGTACAGGGTGATTCAAGACGAAAGGTCAATGTTTTTAGAGGTGATAATATTGGTCATTGTGAGAAAAAAAGTTCACATGAACATGTGTCTAATTCCGATTGTACAGAGCTGTTTGAATCTACAGACCTAATTCCGTTAGATTTTTGTTTCTGGGGTTGGATGAAGAGCGAAATTTACAAAACAAAGGTGGCTAGACAAGACGAATTGCTCGCTCGCATTTTCGATGCTGCTGCCCGCATTAAGAAATGTGCAGATCAACTCAGACGAAGAACATGCGATCTTTGCACACGAGTTGCAAAGTGCACTGAGGTTGGCGGTGGGATTTTCGAACATTTATTGTGAACTGTAACACATTGTGCCGATCCCAGTGGCCGCGCGGTCTAAGGCGTAGGTCTGCGGCCGAGTGCTTGCTGGGATCGTGGGTTCGAATCCCACCGGGGGCATGGATGTTTGTCTTGTACAGTGTTTGTGTTGCTAGGTAGACGTCACTGCGACGAGCCGATCCCTCGTCCAGAGGAGGCCTACCGAATGTGGTGTGTGCTTGAGTGTGATCACATGAAAAATCAAAACCCTCTACACCTACTGTGAACAAGCAGGTAGAAGAGGAAAGTACTACAAAACTGTAACACACTGTCATTTCTGTGTAACAAATTTGTCATTTACACATTAAATTAAAATTAAAATACAATTAACAATAAGTAACTTGTCTTTCTTTATTACCGTTCACAACGCTTTTGTACTGGTAGGTTCAAACAGCATTACGGCGGTAACCATTCAGACCCATACACATATCCATACCAACAACTTTTTCTCACAACAACCCATACTGTCACCTCCCTGAATACTGACCCTTCCCTCATACGAACAACTTTTTCTCACAACAACCCATACTGTCACCTCCCTGAATACTGCCCCTTCCCTCATACGAACCACTTTTTCTCACAACAACCCATACTGTCACCTCCCTGAATACTGACCCTTCCCTCATACGAACAACTTTTTCTCACAACAACCCATACTGTCACCTCCCTGAATACTGACCCTTCCCTCATACGAACAACTTTTTCTCACAACAACCCATACTGTCACCTCCCTGAATACTGACCCTTCCCTCATACGAACCACTTTTTCTCACAACAACCCATACTGTCACCTCCCTGAATACTGCCCCTTCCCTCATACGAACAACTTTTTCTCACAACAACCCATACTGTCACCTCCCTGAATACTGCCCCTTCCCTCATACGAACAACTTTTTCTCACAACAACCCATACTGTCACCTCCCAGAATACTGACCTTTCCTCCTGATCACCCCGCATTTTGCTCCTTCCAACAGACATTGACAGCTGGCATTGTTACCAGACCTTCCAACAGATGGCTCCACTAGTGCAGTTCCTACACTGCATTAGCTACCTAGACCCATAGAATCGAGCTTGCGACACAAGTCAACACAAGTTCGGATCTACGGGTTCAGGTGACTAAGCAAGACGCTGGCTGGACACGTCGCTATGTTTCTTGCTGTCCGAACGGCCTTCATGTACTAAAAATTACAACACAAAATACACTTAAATTACAATAATTACAACTATTCTAGTCTACACACTACAGTACATACAGTACATCCCAACCCAACTCCAGTTTCATACATAACTGCATCCATCTTCAGTATATAAATTGTACCTACCAAACTACACGGCGTCACGTCCTACCAAGACCATAATCTTAACACTCACTGCATTGTTAACGTCAGATTCGTATACTGTCATTAAATTCAGACTGAAGTCTTTCGGGTCGACATCAATCCTGAAGATGGAAGCAGAATTGTCGTCTCTCCAAAGGTTGGTATCCACCTAGGAATGTGCCAACCCAGCAGCAAACGACAATAATGACCGTCGTGCAAGCCTCGTATATCAGAAGTTCTGATTATTATTTCTGAGGCGAAACTTGTGCTCGCCGGTTCATTGGTCACGGTACGTTTTGCAGCGCTAGGAGTAAGCACACTTGGTTCTGCACAGTTCTGCGTAAGTGAGGCAAATTAAAAAAGAAAGTAGGCTCTATGCTTAGGATATGGAAACTGACGTGAGCGAAAATCGCGCACACAGAAGCGCAAAATGCAATTCTACTGCTTTCTGTGCAACATTGTATCATTACTGTAAATACAAACCTATCAACAATATTGCGGGATATCTGAAACCATAAATTCTACTGCAGAAAACTCCAACTACCTAAATAGCACACGAATACATTTCCTTGAATTTCGTTAAAACAGTGTCCACATGGGCTAATGAAACTTCAAAACAGAGTTCAACACGCATAACGATATAATTTCCTTTACGAACTGATATGATGATATGGTGGTGGTGCTGATGATGATGATGGGCACTTTGTAGGGACAGACCAATGGAGCGTGTTTCCATACATTCCAAAATGGCTGTCTTTCCAGTGCAGCTTTCATCGCCCAAATTCCCCCCCCCCCCCCCCTCGGAAGGTAACGGAATGCCAACTGCGGAGGGCGCCCCATTTCCATTCTTTCCACATGGCGAGAATCCGCAGAGGTTCACTCTGGGACCCTTGTAGGAAAACATACTACATGCAAGCGATGCGAACCCAAATTAAATTCGACATACAGATCTTAATTTAAAACGATTTAACGAGATCTAAGAGAAATCGGTTCAGTTGCTAAGACAGCGTTTGCCAGCCACGGTTCCGCAGAACATTGCTAGGGTTCCGCGACAAATCGTGAAAACATTTAAAAAAAATTAAATATCGCGAAAAATTCCAAATATCTCACGAAATATCGCGGGAGGTTTTCTGCAGCAATTGGAAGTACTGGAGTAGTCTCTGTGCGCTGGCAAATGCGTCTTTTATTTTCTCGCCTGTAAATGTTTATAACAGAGGTTCCTCGGCATATGAAAAATTCTTTTAGGGGCTCCTCCAAGGAACGAAGTACGGGAAACACTGAATTAGGCAGATAAACACACTGACAAAAACACAGGCGTAATCCTTACTTTGCACAACGAAGGCACGACTGAACTCTCAACTGTGACCTTAAAACACCAAACTTTAAACAAACCCACAGAAGTGCCTACAGAGAACGTTGCTTCCCGTAATAAACAAATCTGTTAATAGGGAGCAGCACGCTACGTAAGTCAACTGGAATGTAATCGCTTTAGCTGAACCGAGATTCAGTGGTGTGCACCAGCTACGATGATAGCTTGATCAGTTACGGTTTCCTTGATCACGTGATCGGTCATTAATCGCAGTTTACACCAACAGAAGATCTAAACAATTTTTACTGTCAGTCATCATGACAGCTGCTTAACCTTCACCGTGACATGTTTCGTGGTAATACACCAATCATCTTCATCATGATTACTGTTATTGTCACAACCGTGAAGAAGGCAGTTGGTAACCGTAATATATGTTACTATAAAAGCCACACGGAATGCACAATGTTAAACTCTCGTCATAAATTTTTGTTCTCTGTCCCCCCCGGGGCGGGGGGGGTGGCCGGGTAAGAAATACTCAAGTACCGGCCTGTCATATGCTATATGTTCCTGCCATCTAGTGTACGTACACGAAACTGCAATGAGTGTAGCTGTTGCAGTGCCGACAGACCGACAAGGTGGATTACAGAAAATTGCACGCTGACAGATGGACAGCGAAAGGAAGACACTGCGCACGTCAGGGCTGCAGCATCAACTAGCTACTGATTGTCAAACTGCCCACCGCTGTGAGAACCTAAAATCTCGCACCGTTTTAACATTTCGTAACTTAAACTACATCTAAATCATATTTAATAATTCAGTTCCTACCTCACAGAAAACGTTACGTCTCCATTACGAAGACTGCTTGATTAATGGTGTTTAATCGCTGTTTACTGTGAGAATTCTACGTAACAAGACCCATCAACGGCTTCAGTCTTTGTACTGGAGAGGCACGGTGTTCTCTACGAATTAAGAACTGAATTTCTACGTAGAGTTTAGGCGAACTTCAGGCCGTCAGGGCTTAACAACTTGCTGATAAAACATACATGTCGAAACCAGTGTTCGCCAGCTGTTGCCCCAACTGTACATAAAATACCGCACTCTATTTTTAACTTCGAACAGATTTATTAGGGCGCCCAGTTTTAAAGCACTGTCCGTGATTTACACGAGTTACTTAAGTAAAAAAGGAAGACTGTGGAAAATAAGAAACACATTCATAATTCTGCGAGGAAATCTCATACAGACAAATGGAAGATCTATGACGGGAAGTCTGCGCGGTATTAAAATGTAACCTACATCAGTTTTGTTCCGAACTGAACTAGCATTCAACGCTAGCGTTTTGCAATGAGGGTCAGGAACTATAATTACGGTCCTATGGGATATGACACCGTGTACTTTGGTAGATAACACCACCATTTCAGAGGAATTTTTCGCCTCCATCTTGACGATGTCATCCTGCAGATGGAGGCAGCACGTCCCTTCAAAATTCTGGTTCCTATCTCCCAAACTACACGGTGTCATATCCCAGAAGACTATGCAATCTTCATCCCCGTGAGAATGCCAATTCTCGAAGCCTGTACATTCATCTGCCATTATACCACACTACTGTTTCAGTTAGAGCATCGATCGCGGTGCCACGCAGTGGCAGTGGATAGTACTATAGTCCGCACGCCCTGCCACGAGATGTTGATAATCCCTGGGTCCTTGACATGGCCAAAGAACTGTTGTGTCTGGTCTTCATATGTCGGCGCATGCGCAGTGAAGGCCATGACCACTGCCACGCTAAGCTATGTGCTTTCCTTGCGAAAGCTGATTCTGATGTCGTTTGTTGGCGACAACGAAAGATTCTTCACTGTCAAACAACACTACAGCAGTCAGGCCCTTTCTAGTCATCTACGTGTTAAAACTTCCAGTTCCTAGCTCACAGAAAAACACCCTATTCATATTACAGAAATAAGTACGCTCGTGTTGTTTAGTGAAACCATCCTTGTTGGTTCTCAGAACCCTACCTACCTAACTAACTAACTAACTAACTCCATGCAGCAGAGGCCTTCTTGAGAAGCTAACAGTTTCTCAGCTAGTCAAGAAATTCCCCGCATTTTATGGAACCCGGAGGTTCATTACCGCCTTCTGCAGCTCAATGCAGTCCATGCCCCATCCCACTTCTTTACGATCCATTTTAATATTATCCTCCTATCTACGCCTGGGTCTGCCAAGTGGTCGCCTTCCCTCAGGTCTCCCCACCGAAATCCTGTATGCACCTCTCTCGTCCCCATACGTGCTACATGCCCCGCTCATCTCATTCTTCTAGATTTGATTACCCGAATAATATTTGGTGATGTTCTCAGAACTAAACACGTGAATACCCTAGCAAGAGTTGGGGGGGGCCCCCCGCGACGCAACATTTTTGTACTGTTACAGCTGCAGGCTGGGTGATTTATATAGGGCACTATCGATATTTCTGACTGAGGAAATTCATGATTCGTACTCCTCGCCAAACGTTCGAGTGATCAAATATAAAGGAGAATGAGATGGGCGAGGCACGTGGCACGCAGGGGCCAGAAAAGAAGTGCATGTATGGATTTCATGGGAAAACTTAAAGACACCACTCTGAAGACCAGGCCGTAGATGGTTAGAGGCAGAAGGTACAATCGGACCCCAATGCACGCCATGCAGGCACATGGCGGGACAGGCATACAACTTAATGGGGGGATATCTGTGTGGATGTTAAACGAACAGGACGAGAGGAAGCGGACGGGACTGAAGCGGGAGAAATGAGCGGTTGTTGCGAACAGGGCAATAAGCCTTCGGCTTCCATAAAATGTGGGAAATACCTTAACTAGCTGACGACCTGCTCGCTTCTCGGGAAGGACACTGCTCCAGGGAGTTTGTTAACCAGTGGTCTAGCTGTACAGAGCTGGGTTGTACGATTAATGAACAGTGAATGGCAAACGATGTGGAAAGAAAGTGCTCGTGACCGCATTTCTGCTACGCCCAGAATCCAGGCACCTGTTTGGACAAAGTGAGGAAAACGTCAAAACCCTCGACCGCACTGCCTCCCGGAATGCATGGCAGAGGCGCTACTGCATGACCCACACACATATATACCTGTGTGTGAATGTGTATTCTATATACACATATCTATATACATACAGCCGAACCCGCTTATAACGACATCGGTTTATACGACACCTCGTCTATAGCGACAGATACTCTGTGGTACCAATTAATTCATCATTCTCAACCGCAAATGGATCTTCAAGAAGTGGGATGGGGGGGGGGGGGGCCTGGACTGGATTGAGCTGGCTCAGGATAGGGACAGGTGGCGGGCTCTTGTGAATGCGGTAATGTACCTCCGAGTTCCATAAAATGCGGGGAATTTCTTGACTAGCTGAGAAACTGAAGAAGGCCTCTGCTCCATGGAATTAGTCAGTTAGTTAGTCAGTTACTTAGTCAGTCAGTTTCAGTCAGTCAGTCAGTCAGTCAGTCAGTCAGTCAGTTAGTTAGTTAGTTAGTTAGTTAGTTAGTTAGTTAGTTAGTTAGTTAGTTAGTTAGTTAGTTAGTTAGTTAGTTAACCGCAACATTATACTCCTCGGTTATAACGACACAAAATATGCAATCCCTTTTATGACGTTATAACCGAGTTGGACTGTAAATACAGGACTGCACAAATCCCGGGCGATTAAATTTGGCACGGTAGCGCGTAACATTTGTGGGCCCTGAGTGTGAAACTTGCTTCATGTCACTCTTCTGGCGTCTTAATTTTGAAATTGGTCCCTAGATTCTACAAAAGCCTCTTCACCTCTGCACACCTACTGTGCTTTACAGAGTTTGAGAACCTTTGCAACCACACACCACATGAACTAGCAACTGCCAGCCAACGATACTCAACCAATGCAGTTTCTCATATCCGCTACATACGTCGTTTCTGCTGTGACAGTAAGCCGAGATCTGATGCTGGGTTTAATCCCACAGCCGTCCATAAGACTGACGTGAGAATGAGACAAAATTTTCTCTCAGTTCTTCGATTCCCCCCTACTAACTTTGCATCAACCACTGACCCTTAGGCGTCTAATGGCTTCACCTGCGACCGAACGCAATAAAGAACTCGCCGCTTGTAACGAAATCCCGCCTGCACAATGTGGCGGTAGACTGCGCGGCCACTTGTGGTCCCACAACAAACAGCCGAAGGTGCTGAAAGCTACCCTTCTCAACGCTGGCAGCGGCCAGCTAGTATTGTGACAGCTATACAATGCGAAGTGACAGGACCTAAGGACTCTGTAAAATGAGACGCCAGGTCCGACTTACAGGACAAGCTTACGGGATCGGCTCTCTGCAGGCAGAAACAGACGGCGTCATTTTACTAGCCGTATACTGGACAAACACCCAATGCGAACTGCCGCACTCTTTAAGACGTACCTCCAGCCTTTACACGTTCCCGTATTTTGATACTTGGAGGGTATTTAAGCAACGCGGGCAGGGTGGGGTGGGTATTCGCTTGATGAGGGCATATAACTTAGCGACTGCCATCTGCGTAAAAGCATGCATTGCATTACTTATTTAATGTGTGCCATGTCCGTGCACTATATTATACAAAAAACTTTAAACACCAACGAATGCACAAAGAGTTTTTTTCATCAATTATAACACACTCCTACACTCCATACACGGCGCAGTGCACAGTAAATAGCACATTCTCGCTTAACTGTATAGTGCAACCTAGTGTAAAGACAACGGAAAGTTTCTCCCTTAAGATGACCCAGAAGGGTCGAAACATGTAGGAGTGTTATAATTGACGAAAAAAACTCTGTGCATTCGTTGGTGTTTAAAGTCTTTTTGTATGCATTACTTACATTACACGCTACAGAACTCTCCAAGTGTTTTCGTGGCCAATGTTTTTGCGCCTGGTATTTTTTACTGCCATCTCGTGGCACAGAACCTCTACTAGCCTCATACCCTGCGCCTCCCTTTTCCTTCGTCCTTCCCCACTTCCTCACCCCGCAAGTTTCAAGATACGGAAACTGGACTGTAGTCAGTCACCAAATATTACTGCGGTCATCAAATCAACACGAACGAGGTGGGCGGGGCATGTGGCGCGTATGGGAGTGGACAGGTGCATACAAGGTTTGGTGGAAAAAAATAAGCGGGAAGGAGACCACTTGGAAGACCTAGGCATAGACAAGATAATATTAATATGGATCTTCAATTAATGGGATGGGAAACATGGTCTGGATTAATCTGGCTCAGTATAGCGACAGGTGGCGGGCGCTTGTGAATACGGTAATGAACTTTCGGGTTCCATAAAATGCGGGGAATTTATCGACTAGCTGAACACCTGTTAGCTCCTCCAAGGGGATTATGATCATCATCATCATCATCATCATCATCATCATCATGGCGGTGGTGGTGATAATGGCAGGTAGTTGGGAGGAGAGAGGTGCATAAAAAGTATTGGTGGGCAAACCTGAGGGAAAGAGACCACTTGGAAGACCAAGGCATATACGGAATAATAATATTAAAATGGTCTTCAAGAACTAGGGCGTTAGGGCGTGGACTGGATTTGATCTGGCTCACGATAAGCTCTTGTGAACACAGTAATGAACCTTCGCGTTCCAAGAAATGCTTGGACTTTCTTAATAGCTGATAAACTATCAGCTTCTCAAGAAGGACTCTGCTACATGGAGTTAGACAGAAAATGGAGGCAGCTGGTTCTCTGATGACCCTGCCACCTGCCTACCGAAGTACACATCAGTTGCCACCACCAGACTAAACAAAGTAGGCGTACGTTAGGCTCTTCGTCGGCGACGACCGACTGCATCGTGTAAGTCGCGTCGTCGGGTATCAAGTGACCACCCCTGGCCGTTGCGGGTAAGTTACATGAAGGGTGTCGCCAATTCCGCCCTCATCTGGGTCATCTCAGATCGACTACACCCTCCGCGGATTAGACCCATCGGTCTCAGAATATCTCTGGTTCAACGACCAATTACACCCCAGGCAATCAGTTTGATAGATAACTGCTACTAAATCATAATAATAATAATAATAATAATAATAATTACAGTAGAACCCGGTTATAGCGACATCGGTTTATACGACACCTTGCCTATAGCGTCAGATGTTCTGTGGTACCAATTAATTCCTCACTGTAAACCAGAACATTATATTCCTCGGTTATAACAACACTCGTTTATAACGACACAAAATATTCAGCCCCCTTCATGACGTTATAACCGAGTTCAACTTGTATTCGTGATTCCATCATGTCCACTGATCTTGGGTTGCTTGACACTGAAGTCACGATGATCTTCCGAAACGTCGGCAACTACTTACCAGGACACGGCTTAACATCCCAGAAGATTTGAACAGTCATCAACACCGCTGCGATAACCTGAAATCTCGTATTGCTCGGCTTATTTCATTCAGCTTCCGCAGCTCCCTGATCAAAGGAACATCTGTTGCTTCTTCCACCTTGTTTTGTACTTCCAACGAATGTGTTCCGTAAATCGGATGTTTACCTTTTCGCCGTTGGCGTTCCGGAGAGCCCAACCCGTTCTCAGGGTTGAGCCGCGTGCAGGAAAGATGTTTTCCCGATGCTTCGGCAAACGTTGCAGTTCCAACCGTCGCGGTTAATTAATGTGAGGGTTATGGGGATTCCTTTATAACAGATCTGACAACAGAAGACCTGCGGGAAGGTAACCAATCAGTCCGCCTTTCCACTCTCCACACGCCGCCTGACTTACATAAAGGTAAACAAAGACGTCCATATTAATTTACTCTGAAAATGGCACCTTCAACGCTTACCGAAACGTTAAGGAATCATTCCTCTATGCCGCTCAACCCCGAAAGCCGATGCAACTCGTTTCTATAACGTTCGGGCACTTCTACTGCCGCCTCCTTCGCCATAAAACTGTATACATCCGGGAATGTTTCCTTGTGTTTGCCCTCCCGTCGAGAACAATACGCTACGGACTGTAAAGCTACGTCTCTACCAAAGGAACGCTGGGGAACTTTTTGTTACTAATTGTGCCTGCCTATTGTCGTTCGAGACAAGGAACTTACGGCAACTAACAGAAACAATTTGTCTCCATGAAAGCAACTCATTTTGATGTACATTTTAGTTCGGTTGCAGTCTTGAAGGCAACACTATGTTCCTGCAACTAAGTGCATCCACTGGAGCAACAAAGTTGTTTGTTGCAACACCTGGTGTGAAGACGAACTTCTAGCAGCATCTACAGCGGCGTATATTATCTTGAGCAAGAAGGAAAAGCAAAGAAGAAAGCATAAAGATTGGGTGAGACCAAGCCTTCAAGAGGGAAATGAACACGATGTATTACGTCTCATGAATTCCTTGAGAAAAGACGACCTGCTGTCAGGCCATATTATCGATGGACATATTCAAAACTTTATCCATATTAGTAGTTCTGATTTGGAATAGATACTTTCTCGTGCTGAGCCCTTAACCCTTTAAAGACGAAGCGTATCTGTTTTATATAAGGACTCAGCGCGTACCGCGCTGTAAACACTCTCCACTTCGGTTATAAAAACCAGTCTCTTAATGTTTTATAAGGCAAAAGTTGCTGTTTGTTCTGAGATCCGTACAAAACACATAAACGCAATGTGGGCACCACGTAGAATTTTTTAATGTTAAACCTGGTGGTACGTAAAGTTACCGCTAGGCTTTAAAAGGTTAATTCGAAAAGCAGACACAAACTACAGGGCAGTTGTATCTCCATTAGAGCGCCCATTTCTTACGTTAAGATGTTTATCAAGTGGGGATTCGTTTATTTCTTTAATGTACCTATTTACGGTCTCAAAGTAAGCGATTTTTAAAACTGTACCAGAAGTTTGTGATGCTGTTGTGTCAGTTTGTGATACTGTTGTGTCAGTTTGTGATGCTGTTGTGTCAGTTTTTCAAGGCCAAGTTTTTTTTTAATTTCTTTTTCTCTTCACTTCGCCAACATCTGCATCAATAGCGTCGCTTAACCTCACCCAAACATCGTGTTTTTCATTTCGGCATTTATATTTTGAGTCGGGAGGATTCCATAGACACTCAAATTCTCTATATAATTTGATCAACGTAATCGAAGTATCGTTTGTTCACTTAAAAGACACGTCGTCAACCAAGAACGAAACCAGCACTACGCATTACGAAACAGTAAACAAGCGACTAAGCGTCTCCACTCAGGCGAGACGAAGTTCCGCCAAGGAATGTTTTCGCTTGTTGCTACATTTACCTTTGATCCTACCGCTCCTTTATGGAAACACGCAACTTGCATCAACAGTTTGTTCTTGTCGCTGTCGACAACAAGGAACAATGAGCAACATAACGAAACTTATACAGAAACAGGCAACAACAACTCAAAAGTTACTATTCGTTTCTTTGGCGGGGACGTGGCTTAACAGTGGCCCGACGTAACATAACACCCAGTCCCCCTGACTAGGCACCAGCGTACCTGATAACTGCAGCTGACACCGCCGCTAAGGACCAGGTCTGTACAGCGGACCTCATCGGTCTGATGAACTCGTTAGATCCTGGCGTTTAACAGCTCGCATACAGACGTTACGTCCGCACAGCACCGCCAGACTGGTCACCACGCGCGACGTGTATATAACTACAGCAGTTTTTCAGTACTGCTTCCTGTTATCGCGCTTATTTTTCTGTCGCGTTCATACCAGAATCCCACAGCGTTGCATAATACGTTTTAAGGTTGCCTTATCCGTGCCCTACAACTGCCTTCTAAAACGCGTTATTGAAGGAACGAGAGAATACGACGAAGAAGATGTAAGCAGTTACGGGGTGACCTTCGCGAAAAGTTACTGGAAATTGAAAGAGGAAGCACTAGATCGCACCCTGTGAAGAACTCGCTTTGGAAACGGCTATGGACCTGTCGTCAGACAGACTGCGGGATGAATGAACAACAGGAATGTATATTGCATAAACCAGTTAGTTGTTATCATCTTCATCTTACTTTTGGTATTAGTAAAAAAGGAAAAATCTGCCCCTGCCCACGCCGTGAACGCGTATAGGGGAAGAGGAGATACAGCTCCACTCATTCTTAACCTCGGCACCACACTGAGGTGAGTGGTCAACATTACACTCCGGCCGCTTTACACCCGGGGAAGAACACCGGCACCAACTAAACAGGAAGCCGGGTGGGCCCTATCGCCGGTCTGGACGTTTTGAAGAATAAAAAACAATTTGCCCTACCAGAATTCGAACAACAGACCGCTAACCTGCAACAGCAGTTAGTGTGACTGATTATGTCAGCTTCCCTGTGGCCGCGCGGTTTAAGGCGTGGGTCTGTGACCGCTCGCCTGCTGGTATTGCGGGATAGAATCCCGCGCGGGGCCACGGATGTCTGTCTCTTGTCAGCGTGTGTGCGTTGTGAGGTAGTCTCTAAGAAGGGCCGATCCCTCGTCCAGAGGATTCCTACCGAGCGTGTGTGTCACAGTATGATCAGGTGCAACAATAAATTAATTAACATGAGACCTACTTTTGCGAACTGAGTACGAACGTGATTGTGTGTGTGTGCGTGCGTGCGAGAGAGAGAGAGAGAGAGAGACGGCGCGCGAGAGAGGCCAGTTAGAACCGATGTTACAGCATACTGTAAAGTTGGCAACTTGTCTAGCACGTGTGAACTGCATGTAGACTAAACAAACTGCAGCAGGGGATGCCGTTTATCCTTCACCACGCGAAGTTTCTGGCGAAGAAGATGCCGCCAGTTCTCTTAAACGGCTTGAAGCACAAAATGCACCTGAATACACTCTACCACCAGTTCCTACAAGGCCACTCGATCACCAAGAGTAAAACCAGTCGGTTACAACTGCATAGCCAAACAATCGCTGTTTGCTCTCCGGATCGCTTTGAACTCATAAATACGCTCTGTGGACATAATGCAGAGGATTTATAATAAACGTCTTGTAATTATAACTGGGTTCGGAATGTCTGTTGTTATCAGTGAATAATATGCACTGGTAAAGTTCAGTATCTCTGATATTTCACGCACTTCCCGAAACCACCACAGGCTACATGAAGAATGTCTACAGGCTATCTCTACAAATACACTTCAAAATATACGTACGTGTGTACGAGCATATGCCTAACATGTAAGTGAGTTTTAATCCACTTCGAATACGCCTTTATCAGTTCCAAAACATATTTCAGGAAACAAGGGCTGTGACTCGTGAGGGACGTAACATAGTCTGTCCAGGACAATGACGGACAGATTCTTCACGCATGCGCGCGCGCGCGCACACACGCGCACACGAATGTCTCCATAGGCGTAACATTGGGGGTTCCTCAGGGGGACAAATGCCCCTCCAATATATTTTCTACCTAAGAATAGTTTATTTTTGGCTACTAAGTTGAAGAGGGTCAAATACACATACTGTGGAACCCTTTTATAACATCGGTTTATACGACACCTCGTCTATACCGTCACATGTTCTGTAGTACCAATTAATTCCTCACTGTTCATCATAACATTATACTCCTCGGTCATAACAACACACGTTCATAACGACACAAAATATTCAGTCCCCTTCGTGACGTTATAACCGCGTTCGACTTCATAAATATTTTCTAAACGATTATTTGGGTGGTGTAAAGACAGATAAAAAATGAAAAAGCTGCGTTTAACGGGACGCAAAATAGTGGCATCTGAGTCACCCGTTTACAAAGGAAGAGAAGGACTATAAATTTTGCCTCCCTCCCCGTTCAATGCTATTAGCCAAGTTGCCGCTGACTTTCTCGGTAACAGATGCCTTCCACTGTATAAAATCATACCCGATTTTCGCCTAAAATATCCACGCCTACACGCCTACAGGCCTACGCAGTCATTTGAGAGTACCTTGTCGAACCGCCTGCACTGAAACCACAAATCTGGATTCAGTTCCACTGGGGTACAACACAATACACAAAACACCGACACTCTGCAAATATATCCACCATCCATAAACAATGACAAACCAGAAAGAAAGAAAGAAAGCCAGAAAGAAAGAAAGAAAGAAAGAAAGAAAGAAAGAAAGAAAGAAAGAAAGAAAGAAAGAAAGAAAGAAAGAAAGCACCTTCACACCACAGTGTGTGTGTGTGTCGCATGTTTACTATTAGGAACTCTGTATTTACCATACGACGTGGTTACGCGTTTATTTCTCTGGCCAGTCTTTACGGAACCGATCCCAGTGGCCGCGCGGTCTAAGGCGTAGGTCTGCGGCCGAGCGCTTGCTGGGATCGTGGGTTCGAATCCCACCGGGGGCATGGATGTTTGTCTCTTGTGAGTGTTGTGTGTTGTCAGGTAGAGGTCTCTGCGACGGGCTGTGTACATCCAGAGGAGTCCTACCGACTGTGGTGTGTGTCTGAGTGTGATCGTGAAGCCTCGACAATGAGGGGGTCCCGGCCCACTAGGGGCTGTTGCGCCACTAGAAGAAGTATTTATGGATGTCTCAGTAATGGAGATTGAGTGTTTTCTGTGAGACATCTGAATATTTAAATAGGCCAATTTTTTAAAACAATTTCAAACTTCAAAATATAGCCTGCATTAAGTATCTGTGTGTGTGTGTGTGTGTGTGTGTGTACTTGTGTGTACAACATACAATACCTCGGTGGTTAATACAGGACAATTAAACACCTTCGCGTCATTTCTGCTGCTCTACACAAATTTCAGGGCGCGCACGCACACAACATGATCCGCCACTGAAGCCGGTTTGGTTGGCGACGACCCGTACTTACTCTGCGCCAGACTTGGCATAGGTCATGACCATTAGTGTTAACGTGGCCTAAGCAGAACAACAGTGTTGCCACTTCGATTCATGGCAAAAGGAGTCTCTTCACCTTATGTAAGTGTATGTCGCCTGTAACAGCCGACATACACTTACACACACACAGCAAAAAATTAGAACTGTGTGCTTGGATGGCACTCTAAGGACTGCTGTTTGGACGTTTCGGCGCTGACCCCTTGACCGCTGTAAAGTTAGTGAATTTTGCAAATCGTATACACGCACGCACACACGCACGCACGCCTACCGTAACCCCTTATATACTGAAATTCAACTACAAGTTTAAAATACATTTCCTACCTCACAGAAGACACAACACAAACATCAACTGCTTAATGCTGTTAAGGAAAAATCTCCTGTTTCTTTTGACAAGTCATACGAAACCTTACGTTCTGGGAAAAATGCAGGGTTTTAAAGACGACGTAGAAGATACGCCCAGCTACCACTATGCACTAAATCATTAAAACTGTGACGTCAAGTGCACGAGCGAAAGTGTTTCTTCTAATGCGGCTTGTTTCGCGCGTTTCCGCAAACCGAGATGCAAAACTCGCGTCCTAATTCAAACGAGGAACATAAAATCAGCGAATGGAACAAGAGTAACAGTATCATGACAGACAGACAGACACAGAACCATATCTTACTTTCAAAAGCCAGCGGCTACGTCAATGCGAAAAATCATTAATGAGCAGACAAACACCTTTGGGCCCGTCTTACTCCGGTTCGCGCGACACGTGATAACATCGCTATCTACACACACAAATTTTACGTGCGTGACGTCACGCAATCTCACGTCAGCAAGGTGAAAACTTGAACTTACTGGCCTTTACTTGCGATAACAAAGGCAGGCGACGGGGTTTTACGCAACAGTACAAACAGCTGGATACTTCAGGCAGAACGGCGAAGAAACCCCTCAGCGCTAGAAGGGACTGTATGGTCAACGCCACACCCCGGCCCTTTTATCCCGCGGGAAAAAGACCGGGTAGCCATTCAATAAGAGGGTGGGTGGGCGCCCCAAAGTCGGTCTGAAAGTTTTGCAAAACAGAAAAATCTCTTGCCTCTTCAGGGATTCGGACTCCCAACCGTCCAGCCTGCAGCCTAGTCACTATGCTGACTGAGCTATCCCGACGAGGAGCAGCATAATACAGGCGTTTTCACCTATTCGTGCCTCACGCCGTGCCCAACTCGGGCATCCACGCACAGTAGGCATATGGATCCTTTTGTACACCTTATTCTCACATTCACATCAAATTACTTTCATGAACCTACAGAAGTCAAAATTATGTTCAATAATCATATATAGCAAATAGCCAACTTTTCGTGCATGCGAAGTATGTATGTATGTATGTATGTATGTATGTATGTATGTATGTATGTATGTATGTATGTATGTACGCACGTACGTATGCATGTATGTACGCACGTACGTATGCATGTATGTACGTATGTACATATATATGTATTGTGCGTGTATGTATGTATGTATGTATGTATGTATGTATGTATGTATGTGTATGTATGTATGTATGTATGTATGTACGTACGTACGTATGCATGTATGTACGTATGTATATATATATATATATATTGTGCGTGTATGTATGTATGTATGTATGAAGACACACGATGATGCGCCCGCTGCAGGTTAAACCTTGAGTCTCCTATATATTCTTCAGTCACTCCACCTGAATTCCAGGACCGCAGTTTCAGCTACACAACACTCTCCCTCCACAATTTACTGTACACAAGCGCACGATATTCAGCGCTACAATGGCACGGAATTATTAACCTATTTACGAACCATTCACACAATACACAGCCCGACATCATTCTGACAAGTGGTTTTGTGGTTTAACACGTTATTGAAGGAAAGACAGAATGGGCGAGAAGACGAGGAGGAAGACGTAACCAGCTACTGGATAACCTTAAGCAAAAGACACTGGAATCTGAAATGATGCACTGTCATTCTCTGGAGAACTCGCTTTGGAAGAAAGAGGCTACGGAATGAACGCTTTTAAGCCCGGTACGTGTATGGATAATGAGAGACGGGAAGAGGGGAACTGAAACAAATTACACGCTGTGAAGTTCCTCGTGGAGTGCCAGCTCGTTATTGTTGGAAAGGTAGGACGGACAGACGTCCTGGGTATGGAGCAGAGGAGACTTACAGCCAGGGCTGTGCAGTCGGTACACAAAAACTCCGACTCCGACTCCTTCGTAAAAGCTCAATATGTATTAATAACGGTAAACCTATAAGACGTTTCATCGCCACCACGTGAATCATCAGGTTACTGTTCAGACTTATAACCTATATTTAAGTATAAGTCTAATGGTTACTGTAGCTATCAGGGCTCTGGAGTTGGAGTATCTAGTTAAGACTTTAGACTGAGGTCGGAGTCGGAGTCGGTACATTTTTACCGACTCCGACTCCACCTAAAATTCCTTCCGACTCCGACTCCACAGCCCTCCTTACAGCTGTGATCATGGCATGGAAGAACTGCAACATGGCGGAATTCTTATGTCAACGTTGGCAGGGCTGCAGCAGGGAAGGATTTTGACGTTATTATCGACTTGGAGAAGAATGAGAGGATGTATGGTTGTCGGAGGGGCGGCGGGGAGGGGGGGTGGCGCTAACAGCTCGGCAGAAATGTGGAAACATGAGACTTCTTTCCGTGGGCTCCGTATGATTATTTCGACCGCTGGCGGGCACAGACCCCCCACAAAAATGGCAGAGAACAGTCAATATTAAGAAAAAACCCCCCGTCTCATCACACGATGCCCACAATGTATGTATGCTTAACTCACCACAGCGCCTGCAGAACTGCGCGGCTGCTCGCCTGGATGTCTCTGCAACAAAAGAAATGTACATAATAATAATAATGATAATAATAATAAACAGCATACAGGGTTATGATAGAGGAAACTGAAGCGACCGAAAATATAGGTGTATGGGATGATAATATTAAAGTGGATCTTAAAGAAATCGGTTTGGGAGGGCGTAAACTGGATTGATCTGGCTCAGGGTATGGACAAGTGGCGGGCTCTCGTGAATACGGTATTGAAACCCTGGGGCAAACACACTCTGTGGGCAGAACGTAGAATTCCGAATATTAAACCCGGTTACACAGAAAATAACCGCCGTACTTTAAAGGGTAAATTACGAACAGGGACAAAGTTAAGTACAAGAATTGCCTCGATTTGGATGACGTGACTGTGTGTAGTTACTGCGGTATGTCTGTGGAAGCCGCAGCAGCGGTATATTTGAAGAAACTCGAGGGGCACTATTTTGGAATGAGACAAGCCACAAAGTCCGACTATCGTGAGGCACGTTCGACAATGCAACTGGGAACCTACATACCGTCTACAAGGCTCGTCATCGCTGTGCTAACCTTCTGCAAATTAGATCTCTCAACAGCATTTCAGCCTTTGTAACCTCCGGAACGAAAACGTCTCAAAAAGAATGGGGCAATTACGGCACAATGCCAACAGACTACAATCTTAGAAAATAGGGGTTGCATCCCCTAAACACATATCATCCCCTTGTCACACCACACCACAAGAAAGTTCCTCCCCCGCGGTGTCTGCGTCTGAGAGGGTCATGGGGGTCAGGCTGCCAGTAAATCACGTGGCCCATCAGCCCAGGCCCGTACAGAACGTCGGCAAAGTGTACAGTGTACCACAACGTTCAGCGAAAGTCAAACAGGTGTTCGGCATACCGTCTGATCCACACAAGGAAAAGCGAGGGCGCAAATCGCGGGCGTCATGTCGCCCGGGCCACTCTATTTTGTATGGTGGCACCTAACATTTGGGGGGCAACAGTATGGAACTTGCTTAGTGTCACCCCTCTGGAGCCTAGAATTTTGGGAAGGCTCCTAGTTCTTTGTCAATTTGTGCACCCCTTCGGAGGTCCATACATCTAGTGATGTGACCTACCCACCTGGCAATGCCGGCTGCAGAGCCCAGGCATCCACTCTCACCTACGTGCTTTCCAATAACTCCTTCGCGACTGAAATTCTGACCTCAACTAACTCCAAGGAGCAGAGTCCTTCTTGAGAAGCTGACAGTTCCGTAGCTAGTCAAGAAATTCCCCGCATTTTATGGAACCCACATGTTCATTACCGTATTCACAAGCGCTTGCCACCTGTCCCTATCCTGAGCCAGCTCAAACCAGTCCGTGCTCCCACATACCACTTCCTTAAAATCAATTTTAATATCACCTTCCATCAACGCCTACGTCTTCCAAGTGATCTCTTTCCATCATGTTTCCCTACCAAAACCCTGTAAGCACCTCTCCTCTCCCCCATACGTGCTACATGCCCCGTCCATCTCTTTCTTCTCTAATTGATCAACTGAATAATATTTGATGCGTACAGATCATAAAGTTCCTCGTTATGTAGTCTTCTCCACTCCCCTGTCACCTCGCCCTCATAGGCACAGACATCTTCCTCGGCACCCCATTCTCAAACACCCTCGTGTTATGTTCCTCCCTCAATGTGAGAGACCAAGTTTCACACCCAAACGAAACAGGTAAAATTATACATACAAATTTCACTACCAGCTAGGTGCACAACGCTTGCATTTGTCATACAATGCTCCTACATGTTTCGGCCATCTTCAGGCTGCTGTAAGTTTGATCAACATGTACAGCGCATATGGCAGCTTGTCACAGATAACTGGCAGACTGTATACACATACATATGTGTGTGTGTATGTATGTATGTATGTATGTATGTATGTATATAACATAATCAGAGATGGAGAATACGAACGAACAAGGAAATACAAGACATCACACAAGGGGCAAATATCGTCAAATTCACAAAACCCCTCAGACTCAGATGGTATGGTCATGTTGAAAGAATGCCAAAACAAAGTGCAACAATCACAATGGAAGGAACACTGAAAACAGGAAGACCGCGTAAAAGATGGACAGACGAGATGGCCGATGACTTAAAGACACTGGGAGTAAAGAACAGGCCTGCAGTGGCCAGGGATCGGCGGGAATGAAGGAAGATTGTATTGCAAGCCAAGGTCCACAAAGGACTGTAGTGCCGGAGGAGGAGGAGGAGGAGGGGGGAGTATATAATAAGAATACAATGATGACCGTCACTATGTAAATCGTCAATATACGATATAAAGCTGTAACGTTAAACCCTGTTTTTTAAAAACTATACTTAAAAATTTGTAGGTACTGACACTATTAAAAGCAATGCTCCGCATCCAAACACCTGGGGTGCTGCCATGTTTTCTTCTGTTTACACTGGATCGAAAATCTGTATTCACATCGAAATCCAATTAAAAATTAAAATTTATTTTTAATGAAGATGAACAAGATCAAATACAGGCAAAATTATAGTTCTGTATGTTTTCCTGAAATTCATATAAATACACAAACTCAATTCCTACATCTCAGAAAACATAACACATCACTATCATAAAGAGAAACAATCTGCTGAAAGAACTGCTGCTTATTGCGAGAATTAGGCCTATGCGAAACATACAAATACAGTGCCGCAAGATTCTGTTTATTAATGTGAAAAGCACATAGGAACACTGTGATCTAAAAGGTTACGAAAGCATGGAGTTTTCCCTCCACGTAATATGCAACCAAGATTTGCGGTGAGGTAGTCGGCAAAACCAAATGAAAACTGTTTCACAAACTACAGTACGGCCCTGACAGGTACCCTGACTTCATGTTAGTAACGTGCTACAAACTCTGAGTCACACGCCCATCCTAATTGGCATACCGACCCAAAAATTACCTTCAAACGAGTTAACCTTTTAAAGCCTAGCGGTAACTTTACATACCTCCAGGTTTAACATTAAAAAATTCTACGTGGTGCCCACATTGCGTTTATGTGTTTTGTACGGATCTCAAAACAAAGAACAACTTTTGCCTTATAAAACATTAAGAGACTGGTTTTTATAACCGAAGGGGAGAGTGTTTACAGCGCGGTACGCACTGAGTCCTTATATAAAACAGATAAGCTTCGTCTTTAAAGGGTTAACAGTGTTGGCCCTTATGCAGTGGCACGCACGCTGACCTCATGAGAAGCTGTTACTTCGTCCAAAATTTATTACGGGAACGCACGCAGGCACGCACACGCGGACGTGACGTCAGAATAGGTCTATAAATAATGGTACGCCATTGTAAAAATCGATTCAATCAGCTGGACAAGTAGTCAGTATGGGGAGAACAAAATCCAGTACCTGTTTCCGCAACCTGCGACCTGGAAGGTAGGCCTTAAGTGGCGTTAAGGTACCCCTAAACCAGCGGCTCCCAGTGTGTGACCCTAAAGTAGCAAACGGTATGTGACCCGCGACCGGACCATGGAAACTGCACTGGAGAGTGATATTCACTGTCAATGAATTAATACTAACGCCTTTTCTTGAATACTACATAACACTGCCACGTGTTTAACAAAATATTAAATTTTTATGTTACTTGTCAAATCCAGTACTTTTTGGGAAAATATTAACCCTTTAAAGACGAAGCGTATCTGTTTTATATAAGGACTCAGTGCGTACCGCGCTGTAAACGCTCTCCACTTCGGTTATAAAAACCAATCTCTTAATGTTTTATAAGGCAAAAGTTGCTGTTTGTTCTGAGACCCGTACAAAACACATAAACGCAATGTGGGCACCATGTAGAATTTTTTAATCTTGAACCTGGTGGTACGTAAAGTTACAAAAGTTACAAAAGTACACAAAACATGCAAGAAACAAATTTTTATTTAAATAGCTCACACATGTGCTGGTTAGACAAATCATTAGCTTCTATATAAACAGTTTCCTCGATCATTCTTTTCGAAATTAGATACAAATTTTTCTCTCTTTTATGCTTATCGAGTTCTCCATAAAACCCTCTCGTGACCGTACTTCAGACCCCCAGCGACCCCAATTTGGGTCGCAACCTGAAGTTGGGAACCACTGCCCTAGACGGGCAATAATACTCCGCAATAATTTAATACTGAAGGGTTGCGCAATATATTGTGTCACGCAAATGAAGTCCGAATGACGCAATATATTGCAGTCTGCGGACAGTATTGCGCAATACTCATTCTGTCTGCCGAGCAATAAACACGTCTCCAGCACAATAATTACAACCGATTGAGCTGTAACCCTTACAAATTTCAGGTCTTCAAAACTGTTGCCAGTGGCCAAATACCGTAGCGTAATTAACACTCGCTGACTGTGAGTTGCTGTTTCTCACATGGTAGCATTTCTTTAGCGACGGTAGCGGTAACATTCTTAAACAGCCCATCAAATGATGGACCGCCGAACCGCAAAAGAATTCTTATTGTCGTCTGGCTCACGCAATGTCAAGTCTGTTGTCAGGGTTTCCTGTGTGTGCTATGGTCTTTCCCAGGTTGCTATCCAAAAACACAAAGATTAGAGTACAGAGAACACAGAACTGTGATTTTACATGCTGTTTTTTACGGGTGTGAAACCTGGTCTCTGACACTGAGAGAGGAAAACAGACTGAGGGTGTTCGAGAATAGGGTGCTGTGGAGGATATTTGGGCCTAAAAGGGACGAGGCGACAGAGGAGTGGAGAAGACTACATAATGAGGAACTTAATGACTTGTACTCATTACCAAATATTATTCGGGTAATCAAATCGAGAAGAATGAGATGGGCGGTGCATGTAGCACGTATGGGGGAAAGAGGTGCATACAGGATTTTGGTGGGGATACCTGAGGGAAGGCGACCACCTGGGAGACCCAGGCGTAGATGGAGGATAATATTAAAATGGATCTTCAAGAAATGGGATGGGTGCATGGACTGGATTGAGCTGGCTCAGGATAGGGACACGTGGCGGGCTCTTGTGAATGCCGTAATGAACCTCCAGGTTCCATAAAATGCTAGGAACTTCTTGACTAGCTGAGAGACTGTTAGCTTCTCAAGACGGCCTCTGCTCCATGTAGTTAGTTAGTATTATGGAATATCTTTGCACCACCCTTTCATCTAGCGGCGATTATTTTCCTATTTTAAACACAGGGATACAGCAATGGTCACACCAGCAGCATCAGCATCACTCAATGTTTACTCGACGTAACTCAAAAGCAAATGAAATACTGCACGGTGATAATGAGTCGTCTAGGGAGAAATAATGTTGCACAGTACTAATTCAGCACAATAACACTAACGGTCTAGGTGTCGCTTTAGAGAAAACAGTGCGGTGACAAAGTGAACTGGGTGGAATATCTCCAGGGCCGGGCCCTAGGGATGACTTTCGCGGCTACAAATGGCAGTCCTTCATTTGTACTGGTCTGCACCAAAAAGCACTGAAACGCCGTATTTTATTAAGGTGGCACCAAAGTTGTTAAACCTCAAGTATCTACCAAGCCAGTACAAAAGCTGCTGAAGCCGAACCCGGTGGCACCGCGGTCTAAGGTGTGGGACTGCGGCCGCTCGCTCACTGGGAATGCGGGTTCGAATCCCGAGCGGAAGCATGGATGTCTCTCTGTTGTGAGTGTTGGCAGAGGTCTCTGCGACGGGCCGATCACCCGCCGGGAGAAGTCCTACCGAATGTGATGTGTCTGAGTGTGATCGTGAAGCCTCGACAATGGGAAGGCCCTGGCTCACTAGGGGCTTTCGAGCCATGGACAGCTGCTGAAACTAGGGGTTCTACAAGTGTCACACCTGAACGTCTTTACAACAGACCAGCTCTTCCATCATATAGGTATATAGTAATTGTGAGGGTATATTGTATTGTGTACGTATATTGTATTTGTGTAGGTATATTGTATTTGTATTGTATATTGTGTACGTACATTGTATTTGAGTGGGTATACAGTATTTATATTGTATATTGTGTAGGTATATTGTATTTGTATTGCATATTGTGTACGTATATTGTTTTGTGTGGGTATATTGTATTTGTATTGTATATTGTGTACGTATATTGTTTTTGTGTGGGTATATTGTATTTGTATTGTATATTGTGTACGTATATTGTTTTTGTGTGGGTATATTGTATTTGTATTGTATATTGTGTACGTGTATTGTATTTGTATGGGTAGATTGTATTTGCGTAAATACATTGTATTTGTGTAGGTATATTATAATTGTATGGGTATATTGTATTTAAGTGGGTATATAGTACTTGTATAGGTATATTGTATTAGCGTGGGTATATTGTAATTAAGTAGGTATATTGTAGTTATGTAGGTATATCTGTATTAGTGTAGGCACATTGTATTGTGTGGGTGAACTGCAAATACGTGTACTGCAATTTGTGCTGTTCCGTTTATGTATGTGTTATTGTATTGTGTGTCTGTACTGGTGTAAGGCTGCTGCCACCGGGGGAAACACCAATTGCAGTGTGAAGTAGTAGTAGTAGTAGTAGTAGTAGTAGTAGTAGTAGTAGTAGTAGTAGTAGTAGTAGTAGTAGTAGTAGTAGTAGTAGTAGTAGTAGTAGTAGTAGTAGTAGTAATAGACACGTGTATGCGTAAAACCAACTGATAATGTTGGCAGTTGCCGCAGCTCCAACCACCGACGCAAAACGAAAAGCAAACAACAGCCAATTATACCTGCTGAAGCGCCGCATTTTAAGTAGGTACCCACCCGCACTCATAAACAGCCTCAGCAACAGCCACACACAGAACCAGCGGTCACGAAAGGTACACCATGCACACAAAGACGTCGGACATCATTTCCTGAAGCAAGAAATAACTGGGCGCGAACAGCATTCAGTTCACAGGAACTGCGCCGTATACTCGCCAACATGAGGCAAAGGAAGACAGGAAATGTATAACGCAACACGCAGACATGTTCTGGTATTGATATCACGACTTGTCCACTTACTTTGTTCTAGTAATTTTCTGTACCTATTCTGGAAATAAATGACGTTCTAGCCAATTCACAATTCCCTTCACACAGTTACTTCTACACAATGTACCGACATGCACAACGGGAACAAGGCAACGAAACAAACCACTGCTCTCCCACTGCCAACAGCTTTCAACTGCAACGACGCTAAATAGTCTAACGACACTCAATTGTTTGCGTATTTCCAGGATTTGGTACGTCTGACCTCTGACCACACTTCGGACTTTCGCCTTAAATACCCAGCATGCAAATCGCACATGCGGCACCATATCATGCTTAGATCGCCAGCTATTTAGTTGGCCTCGCTGGCTTTGCTGGATTTCTAGCAACTATCTCCTAAAAGGCAAGATTTTAGGGAAAATGTGGCAAAAGTACATTCGAACCCGATTATAACGACATCGGTTTATGCGACACCTCGCCTGTAGCGTCAGATATTCTGTGGTACCAATTAATTCCTCACAGTTAACCATAACATTATACTCCTCGGTTAGAACAATACTCGTTTATAACGACACAAACTATTCAGTCCCTTTCATGACGTTATAACCGAGCTCGACTGTATCTTTATTTTGTCTACAGTTTTTTTTAGCCCGCGAAAAACTGCGCGACATGCAAGCACTACGTATCTACACAGATCTTCACACAGAGGGTCTCTTATTTCGTAAAACATTAACCAAAATTGAATGCGTTTACATTTTTGCAAAAATTCCTACAATAATATTTCACGAAAATCCCTCCACTGTAAACCGCACAGTTCCGTACAGACGGACAGACAGACAAACAGGCATGATGAAGCTACCATTCGCACTTTGAAACTGTTTTGCAAAAAAAAGCGTCTAAAAGCGACACACAGATTTCAAAGAAACTGACATACAGCATCACATGCGAATGCAGATGGAAACAGCCCGCACAGAACAAACAGACAGGGCAACTTCAAAGACGAATCACCGAACAAACACGCAACACAAAAATCGGAGATAATTCCAAATCCAAAACAGAACGCTCTTCATGTGAGGATTACACAAAACAATGGAACAAAGCAGAATCCATCCACAGAGAAGAAAACAGGATCACTAGAAAACTGAAGCAGCCGGCATCCATCAGAACAGTACAAAAGACATCAGCCAAAAAAACACACACGTTGGTTCCACGTTGTTCTACAGATGTGTAACATAATGCATTATCTGGCAACCTCGGTGGTCTAATGGTTAAGAAATTAGCATAGTCGAAAGGTCACGCCTTCGATCCCTGTCTTCGAGCAATAAAAATTTGTCAAATGATGGGAATGAGTCATCTGAAAGTGGAAGCACTGATTTGCCATGGATTTCACAATACTCATCCCGCTGTGCACGTGCAATCAAATAAATAACACAACATATTCCGTTCAATACAACTTATACTTAACCCTTTAAAGAAGAAGCGTATCTGTTTTATATAAGGACTCAGTGCGTACCGCGCTGTAAACACTCTCCACTTCGGTTATAAAACCAGTCTCTTAATGTTTTATAAGGCAAAAGTTGCTGTTCTGAGACCCGTACAAAACACATAAACGCAATGTGGGCACCACGTAGAATTTTTTAATGTTAAACCTGGTGGTACGTAAGGTTACCGCTAGGTTTTAAAAGATTAACATTTACTCATACATAAGTCCTTAGACCATCCTGAGGTGTGCCACAGCCAACCAAGCCACCAGAACTATAATTTGATCTTCAAGCCAGAATGCAGCACAGTTACCAAGGTTCAAACTCTCATTCTATCTCCACACAGGACCGTACACACGCTATCAAAACGTGCCTTCAACATCTGTCGGAGGATTAAACATATAAGTGAAGGCCTTATTACGTTTAGGAAGAATTACAGCGAGCGAAACACACGGTGATGCCAGCACGGCGCATACTGTCGTAACGGGCCGTTCACCGGCTCAGCAGTATGGTGCTAATGATGCATCTACGTTAAGAAATTATCAACCTGAACAGTAAGGTAAAGCAGTCCCATTACAGGCCTGGACAGGCCCTGAGGGTTCCAGGACGTCGAAGCTCCCAGATTTCAAGACAATCGGCACATGAAGGTAGTAGGGTTGTCAGCCCTACTCACTGGCCGCCTTTACCCCCCAAGGAAATATTCCTGGTACTTATTTCTGTTAAAGGCTGAGTCGACCCCAGGGCCATAGTGCGACAGAAAGGATTATGTCAATGAGAAATTCCAATGACACCATCGGGAATCGAACCCGCGACCTTCCGGTTTGTAGCGCAGTGCCTCAACCAATAGCGCCACCGCGCGCCCCAAACTGAACAGTACCGAACGAATATAAGAAAATGTCAAGAAGTATAAAGGCTCCAGTCTGGCACTGGGTCTTGTTACAATGCGATTCGAGGAACAATCGAATAGTAATTTGTAATTTTCGATCTCCTCAAAATGCACCTACAGCAGTTGCATATATTGTCTAGGTAAAAGCTGTCTCCGTCCACGCCATAAAGGCATTTAGGGGAAGAAGAGGTACAGCTCCACCCATTCTTACCCACAGCTCTAGATGGAGGTGAGTGGTTACCATGACGCCTCGGCCGCTTTACCCACAGGGTGTGGGGAGGGTGGGAAGGTCCGGTACGTTTTGAAGTCGGCCTGGAAATTTTCTAGCAAATATCTCTGCCCGGGTTCGAACCCTGGATAGTCCAACCAGTAGCCTAGCCATTATACCAACCTCGCTCCCTATACTGTTTAGGTTGTTAACCCTTTAAAGACAAAGCGTATCTGTTTTATATAAGGACTCAGTGCGTACCGCGCTGTAAACACTCTACACTTCGGTTATAAAAACCAATCTCTTAATGTTTTATAAGGCAAAAGTTACTGTTTGTTCTGAGATCCGTACAAAACACATAAACGCAATGTGGGCACCACGTAGAATTTTTTAATGTTAAACCTGGTCGTATGTAAAGTTACCGCTAGGCTTTAACAGGTTAAAAACAAGTCACAATACTTTGACTGTGTGACCCGAACAAAGAATACTGTGTATGCGGTATAGTTTTGTTGAGATATCTTTCGGAAGTGTACCGACTTGAGAGCTCGAGATGAAGATAATATTAAAACGGAAGAACAGGCTGTCGGGGAATACACTGTGCGGATGTGAACTGATTCCGGGTCGTGTATAGTGGTGGACTTTCGCAATAACTTTGTTGGACTTCCGGTTCGTCTGCCATAAAAATAACTTTCAGCTATCTATCGACGCTTCGAAGTCATCAAAATATTAAATTACAGTTCCTACCCCACAGAAAACCCACCTCACCATCACTACGAAGAACCGGCTAAAGTACTTTACTTTTAACTCCGAATCTGAGTCACACAGCAAGTGACAAGGTATAGCCTATTGTTATAGATGCGTTAGAAGGGGTTAACAATATTCAGTTGGGGGGAGGGGGGTTAATAGCGTTCAAAGAGGTGTCACCATAATGGCAAGAGTTTCGATTAAGCTTCGGGTCACAGTACCAGAAAATGAAAGACGGAAGTGCCAAGTTGACGTGGCACAACCTGCCAATCGAGTGAGTGTCTTCCCGTCAAAGGAAGCCAGTGTGTACACTATCTCCAGTTTCCTGTGACAGTCGGGAATTTTAATCTAATTTGTTAAAAACGTCTGAACCCCAGGCTGATTGCACCATGTGTGACCACCTACCCACTCCGGGTACTGGAACATGTTTTACACGCCATCTGACTCCTGGTGTATCACAAGTCCATATTTTTATTTCTTAAAACTTTAATGCAGAAATGTGTGCTTTATATTCGTTTAACCCTTTAAAGACGAAGCGTATCTGTTTTATATAAGGACTCAGTGCGTACCGCGCTGTAAACACTCTCCACTTCGGTTATAAAAACCAATCTCTTAATGTTTTATAAGGCAAAAGTTGCTGTTTGTTCTGAGATCCGTACAAAACACATAAACGCAATGTGGGCACCACGTAGAATTTTTTAATGTTAAACCTGGTGGTACGTAAAGTTACCGCTAGGCTTTAAAAGGTTAAAGACGAAGCGTATCTGTTTTATATAAGGACTCAGTCCGTACCGCGCTGTAAACACTCTCCACTTCGGTTACAAAAACCAATCTCTTAATGTTTTATAAGGCAAAAGTTGCTGTTTGTTCTGAGATCCGTACAAAACACATAAACGCAATGTGGGCTCCACGTAGAATTTTTTTATGTTAAACCTGGTCGTATGTAAAGTTACCGCTAGGCTTTAAATGGTTCATCTGAACTACAAATAATAACACAGTTGCTGTTTATTCCCTTGTACTTCCCATTCTGCTGTAACAGCCACGTGTACAGCCCACACACCTATCGCCAATGTCACAGCCTGCGGTCGATTCTCGCTTTAATTCCAAAATACACGTTCATCGTTGTCAGCTCCACTTTTTCAATTGCAGTGAAAGTTTGTTTGTATGTTTATTTAGGCCCCAGGAATATACCGGATTTCTCTTAATGCGCTAATAAAACTCTTTCCGTCCACAAGCACGGAACCCAGGCGACGCAAGTACATTTCAACCCCCTTAAACACCAGACACACGTGTACAAACAATTCACAGCCACCAAGGCTATTGCATGTCTATATCCGGCCGATCTATTGACAGTTACTCTTGCGTAAACTACGAAGCGCGAACGTTCGAATGACACGTGACGAACATACGGGAAACCCGAGGAAATCTGCAGTTCAACGCGAGAAGACGGACGCTTTGTTTGGCGAAATCGTGAACAAAAGTTGCAAAAAATGCGCATATTAGCTTGCCCATGTCTGTCTGTCTGTCTGTCACTCCGAAACTGCAGGATTAAGAACTGTGGAGTTTCACTTCACTCCATTCAGTGACGGTTACAACTGGACACGTACGGACGCCTTACGTAAAGATATGAGCCCCTTTCTGCGCACATCACATCGCCAACTCGCTGCATACTTACAGCAGCTGCAATTTCTTCCGAGCAAGAGTCGTCAAGAATCCCAGGGCCTATACAGTCGGTCAGTAACCCTTACAGTTCTCCATACAACTAACACTCTGAGACGAAACTCAGGCTGCATTACATGTAAAGATCAATTTCGTACCGCCCAGTAAACACACAGCATCTGTGTTATAAACCCGACCTTTTAATGTCGTATAGGAAAATGAACTTCAATTATATACAAAGGTTCAGTTCGTACCGTCCGGTAAACAAGCAGTGTCTGGCTTATAAAACCAGCCCTGTAAATGTCGTATAAGAAAATTAACCTGAATTATATGTGAGGATTCAGTTCGCACCGCCCAGTAAACACGCACCGCCTGTGTTATAAAACTCGCTCTGTTAATGTCGTATAAGAAAATTAACCTGAATTATATGTGAGGATTCAGCTCGTACCGCCCAGTAAACACGCAGCGTCTGGGTTATAAAACTCGCTCTGCTAATGTCGTATAAGAAAATTAACTTGAATTATATGTAAGGATTCAGCTCGTACCGCCCAGTAAACACGCAGCGCCTGGGTTATAAAACTCGCTCTGCTAATGTATAAGAAAATTAACTTGAATTATATGTAAGGATTCAGCTCGTACCGCCCAGTAAACACGCAGCGTCTGGGTTATAAAACCCGATCTCTTATGTCGTATGTGTATATAATCGCTGTTCCTTAAAACCACACAACACACACACACGAACTCTGTAAGCATAACGTAAGAGTTTTTAATTTTCAGCCTGGTGGTACATAGCAGCCGCAGGCCCTATATGCTTAAGGAAATGGGAAACAACCCGCCACAAATTTTAAGCTACACGCACAGTTCATAACCAGCTGATTATGACACAGCGTACCTGCATGCCCCAGAACATACCCTCTTCACATGTACCGTCGTGATAACCTGCGATCTCACACTGATAATCATACTGTATGAGCTTATTAAAGAATGCGTTAAAAATCTGTTTCCGGTTTCCTGATCCCTCTAGCGCGATTACACCGCCAGATACCGTGAACACAACATGCGTTCCAAGTTATTCACATGGGATAAAAGCGTGTCAAAACGTGCGGTGGGAAAGCTGGATACTATATGATCATCAGTGGATAGCTTCACGCTCCACCTGCCTTATCCATGCATTACAGCACTGGTTGACGCCCTTCACATCTGTGTGCAAAAAACCGCCACTGGTCCCTGCTGCGCGCCACCTGAATGCTGCCAACTTCTCCATTTCTCAACCTCATATCTCGCTTTCGTAACGACAGTGCGCTGATACACGCTTATCACAGAGGCCCAGCCATTCCTAAGCACGTTTCAATCACGGAATCCCATCCAAGTACATTAATAAATCCGCCAGCTACGCGGCGAAACAAGAACAACACAGACAGACGTGGCGAGACATGCCGCAGACTTCAGTTCACAGCCACGTGTACTCGAGTCGCTTGGCTCGGCATTGAGTATTGACCCGCGCCAGCATCAGAGCCAGCCAGCCAGCCAGCCACGGGGAACTTGCCTTGATGCAGAACCCACAGCACAGTCGTTACGAGTAACCACCATACTCTACGTACAGTCTGTCCAAACACCCGTAACGACGAACACACGTGACGGTCTGACTGCTACATCACACTAACATGACGTCTGACTGCTGCAACACATTAACATGTCGGTATGACAGCTACAGCACATTAAAATGACGGTCTGACTGCTACAACACATTAACATGACGGTATGACAGCTACAGCACATTAACATGACGGTCTGACAGCTACAACACATTAACATGACGGCGTGACAGCCACAACACATTAACATGACGGTCTAACAGCTACAACACATTAACATGACGGTCTGACACCTACAACACATTAACATGACGGTCTGACAGCTACAACACATTAACATGATGGTATGACAGCTACAACGCCTTAACATGACGGCGTGACAGCTACAACACATTAACATGACGGTACGAAAGCTACAACACACTAACATGACCGTCATATACGACAAAGTTCAGTGAATATTTGTCACTGTTCTGAACTGTCTAAAATTAAAACTATCACTTAAATGAGTCTTAAATGTTATTATTTACCATTATAATTCACTTCAATCTAAATTTGAACGTTCATGGGTACCGTAACACGCACACACTGCACTTGCAGCAGTTTGTAAATAAGACGAAACATGGCGCAGTTGTTCCGAAATATGTAGTGAGCTAAAAGGTTATACAATATGCAGTAAACCTTCTCGTCTGTCGCTGAAAGAAATAGATGTAGCTATTATATACAACATAGCGCTAAAACGTATAATTGAAACAATCCCACAGTTTCCTGCACTATGACAGTTTCCTGCATCTTGTCAATGAAGCTCAACCAACACCGCACTTTTTAATTCCCTACACTGAGTCAACGCGCGAACTTCTGAAGTGAGGAACAAACGTACCCAAATCCCTGCGTTCTCCTCGGGGAAACCCACAAAGTGCTACAGAGAGAATTACACAGCCAATTCTTAACCCGCTGCAACACTCGGCTCGATTGCAAAGCAGTTACTAGAATGTGACGAAAACACAAACGACCCTTCTACAGGAAAATCTTTACGTTTCATTTCTATCAAGGCTTCGTCTCTCTACTGAACGAAAATGTTCTGTTTTCAAACAAAGAGAAAAATATATTACTTAAATCGGTCTAACTCTTGTCAGGCGCGTTCGTACACTTTCGAAACGCAACTACTAGCTTCGTCATGTCTCTCCGTCTGTCCACGTGGAACAACTCGGCTCCAACCCGACAGATTTTAATGAAACTTGATATCAGAGGATTCTTCGAAAATCTGTCGAAAAAATCCAGGTTTTACGAAAATCTGACAAGAATAACGGGTACTTTACATGAAGACCTATGTACATTTATCATAATATTTCGCTCACTTCTTCCTGGAATGAGAAATGTTTCTGAAAAAAAAAGCTGTAGAGAAAATCAAAACACACATTTTAGTTCAATACCCCTTTCCCCGAAAATCGTACCGTTTATGAGATAATGTGCAAAAATATGGTACAGCCAGACAGGCCACAGATGACAATACGGCGCATGCGCTTTGCAACCTGAATAACTAAGGCTACACACACACACTCATAATATTCAATACTTATTGCTTTTCCACGGCAACAGTGGTTACCCGAACGCGGCACAGTGTTACGTTGTACACGGCCTGTGTTGTACGTTTCTAGTCTACTTCAAGTGTGCCGCCAACACAAAGGATCAACAACTTGTGTCCCTACAGTCACTCAAAGTGTTCGCCGTTTTCCAAAACCAAGATTAACCTTTTAAAGCCTAGCGGTAACTTTACATACCAACAGGTTTAACATTAAAAAATTCTACGTGGTGCCCACATTGCGTTTATGTGTTTTGTACGGATCTCAGAACAAACAGCAACTTTTGCCTTATAAAACATTAAGAGACTGCTCTTTATAACCGAAGTGGAGAGTGTTTACAGCGCGGTACGCACCGAGTCCTTATATAAAACAGATACGCTTCGTCTTTAAAGGGTTAACCCTTTAAAGCCTAGCGGTAACTTTACGTACCGCCAGGTTTAACATTAAAAAATTCTACGTGGTGCCCACATTGCGTTTATGTGTTTTGTACGGATCTCAGAACAAACAGCAACTTTTGCCTTATAAAACATTAAGAGACTGGTTTTTATAACCGAAGTGGAGAGTGTTTACAGCGCGGTACGCACCGAGTCCTTATATAAAACAGATACGCTTCGTCTTTAAGGGGTTAAAGGCGACTGACTGCCGTACAGTCCGGTCCTTACACAGGATAGTTTATGTCTCCAACTCTACGTATTTATTCCCCAAAACAATGCGAGTGGTCAAGAAAGAAGACATACGCAGAACCAAACGACGTGACCTCACTTCGCCGCCTGGTTAAAGAAAACAATGTGACTGTTCCACCAAACCAGCAGCGTAATGCCCCAAACAATAATATACAGTGGGAATTTGCCACAGCTGTGTGTTCCTTGCGGAAACAAACTCGCTTCTCTTATCGATACAGAGTTACAACATCAAAATTCGTGTAAAGAACAAAAACGCGCGTTGTTTCATGTTGCGCCATACGACACTCATCATACAGCATGTGGGCAAAATGCGGCGGCGTTCCTGATTTCAGTACTTCCTTTACTTCTTACATGACGAGCGGCCCCCCTTAACCCTTTAAAGACGACGCGTATCTGTTTTATATAAGGACTCAGCGCGTACCGCGCAGTAAACACTCTCCACTTCGGTTATAAAAACCAGTCTCTTAATGTTTTATAAGGCAGAAGTTCCTGTTTGTTCTGAGATCCGTACAAAACACAGAAACGCAATGTGGGCACCACGTAGAATTTTTTAATGTTAAACCTGGTGGTACGTAAAGTTACCGCTAGGCTTTAAAAGGTTAAATTTCAGTATTATCTCTCTGGCTAACATGCTGATGGAGTCTGTGACTCCACTGTATTACCGGCTACTTATAAAAGCGTCACTGTCTTTCCAGATATTCCCAAGTAATTTCGCTTAAAAAGGGGAAGCACTAACAGTACACGCTACGAAGGCACACGGGGGAAGTACAGGTATAGCTCCATTCATTCTTAACCTCAGCTGTAACAGGGGTGGTGAGCGGTCAACATCACGTTCCGGCCGTTTTATCTTCCAGAAAGAGCCCCGGTACCGATTGAACGGGAGGTTGGGTGGGACCCACGGCCGGTCTGTACCTTTCGGAGAGTACAAAGATTTCTTACACTTGCACGAAATTCGAATCTCGGACCGTCCAGCCTGTGGTGCACTAGTAGCAGCAGTAGTCGTAGTCGTAGTAGTAGTAGCAGCAGTAGCAGTAGCAGAAGCAGTAGTATACTAAGACGCATGCGCTTTGCATGCTGGATAAGTAGGGCTAAACACACACACACTCAGAACTTTAAGCACAGTCGAACTCGGTTATAACGTCATGAAAGGGTCTGAATATTGTGTGTCGTTATAAACGAGTGTTGTTACAAACGAGGAGTATAATGTTATGGTTAACAGCGACGAATTATTTGGTACAACACAATATCTGACGCTATAGGCGAGGTTTCGCATAAACCGACGTCGTTATAACCGGGTTCAACTGTACATATTGCTTTTCCACGGAAACAACGGTTACGCGAACGCACCTTCATCTTATGTTATACGTATATTGCCTGTCCTGTTTTGTTTACGACTTGGTTGACGCTTCTTCGGCGCTCAAGCGCACTGTATTATCAGTCACACGGCACCCATAAACACACTCCGAACAATCTTTCGTACAGCAACCACTGGGCCTCATCACAACGGGCTAATGACGGGTTACGTAACACGGAGTGTCGCAACTGCTGCAAGGCGGATCCTGCGTTACTTATCTGTCCTGCCAACAGAAAGACGGCCGAAAAACAAAACGCTGTAACAGGTTTCGGTCTAAGACGGCGTTCCCTCTGCGCTTCATTTAGGCCATACCCCTTCCCATGAGCAGACACAATCGGAGGCACGTGAAGCAGTACTCTGACCCCAAACTACTGATTAACGCTTTAAAGACGAAGCATATCTGTTTTATATAAGGACTCAGTGCGTACCGCGCTGTAAACACTCTCCACTTCGGTTATAAAAACCAGTCTCTTAATGTTTTATAAGGCAAAAGTTGCTGTTTGTTCTGAGATCCGTACAAAACACATAAAGGCAATGTGGGCACCACGTAGAATTTTTTAATGTTAAACCTGGTGGTATGTAAAGTTACCGCTAGGCTTTAAAAGGTTAAGTTCACATATCCCCTTCGGCATTTCCTCTTTGTGTTGGAATAATTTCAATGTATGTTCCACCATAACTCTTCAAATCGCAGTACCAACTGCTCTGCGTTCTACCCACACACCGCAGTTCAGACTTTTATATAATACTCACAATAAACAGCTGCCATTTCGCCATGTTTCTTTCCTGTGGCGCTACAGCCCAAGTGGGGCCTAGGCCGCCGCACTGTTGAGGTCTCTGGGTCACACACAATTACACACACTCGGTACGACTCCTCTGGACGAGTGATCAGCCCGTCGCAGAGGCAGCTACCTATACAACACAAACACACAAAAGAAACAGACATCCATGCCCGCGGTCGGATTCGAACCCGTAATCCCAACAAGCCAGCGGCCGCAGACCCACGGCTTAGACCGCGCGGCCACTAGGATCGGCTATTGCGCCATTACGGTTCTTTGTAAAGAAGCGCTGTGTGTTTTCACTTAGTATAATTAACCCTTTAAAGACGAAGCATATCTGTTTTATATAAGGACTCAGTGCGTACCGCGCTGTAAACACTCTCCACTTCGGTTATAAAAACCAGTCTCTTAATGTTTTGTAAGGCAAAAGTTGCTGTTTGTTCTGAGATCCGTACAAAACACATAAACGCAATGTGGGCACCACGTAGAATTTTTTAATGTTAAACCTGGTGGTACGTAAAGTTACCGCTAGGCTTTAAAAGGTTAACAAAACCGCGATAATTTATTCATTTTCCTTTTATTTGGTTCAGTACCTTAATTTAAAATTTGCTGAAAGCAAAAAATCAGAATTTTTAATTTTAAATATTCATGTTAGCCACACCCTGGACTCCACCGCCCTGGGCAGCAGCACCATTCGCCACCGCCGACATTCCCCCACCCAAGTTACGACCTCCACCTGCTGTGTTTACGCTCCGATGAAAGATACTCGGTAGCATCACACGCCACCTGCAGACAACATTCACAGTGTCCATTCGTCCAGCCATAAGTGGTGAATATCGAAACCGTCGAATTCGTATCGCCGTAAGCAGTGTGTGTCACAAAAACTGGGTAAGAACGCTCTGAACTGCATGACGCGAAGCAAAATATTCAAGGTAATGTATTACCGCATGCACAACTGTTTCACACGGCCATGTCTTGCCATCAAACGCACGCAGCCAACCATGACCGACTGTAGTGGCGGCTGACTCAGCCAGCTAGATCCACCACGGCCAGTCGCACAACCAGACGCTGCGACGCCCACAGGCCACCGGCCGCTTCCTGGAAACGTGGCGTGCAACTATGGCTAGGAAACTACCTGGACGTGGCGTCAGGGCAACCAACTTACCCCTGTAAAGGCCAGCGGTGAACGGTCAAAAGCCCACACCCTTTCCCGGACATCACATGACTGCCCTGTGTAGGGCTCGCACAACTGCCCCAGTTTCCTTCTACAGCATGACCTGACTGGGTTTTATTACTGAGACGGCGTCTTTACTACGCGGTACGAACTGAATCCACACTTCACCTACACTTAACTACCATCGAGGCTATGAACTCAGGATAACGAAGCGCCACAATGCCCTAAGCAAAACAAAGCGTCTCTCCCTTCTCCCATGTTTTCCCTTCCATCTGCTCTCTTCTACTGAAGGCTGCAAGACTTAAAAAGCGTTAAGTTAAAGTGAACTAGTCCCTGTGCACGCATTGAAGGCACATAGGGTGAGTAGACGTATAGCTCCACTCATTCTTAACCAGACAGTAGACGAAGGTTAGTGGTCAACGTCATGCCCCTACTGCTTTATCGCCGGGAATGAAACCCGGTACGGATTCGAGGCTGCGGGG
>BLKM01000363.1:650116-663509 GCA_013340265.1 Coptotermes formosanus
CCCCCCCCCCCCCCCCCCCCCCCCCCCCCCCCCCCCCCCCCCCCCCCCCCCCCCCCCCCCCCCCACAGCCCGTCTGGACGTTCTGAAAAAGAGAAAAATATCCTGCCCTACGGGATTCGACCCCCGGATCGTCCAACCCGTAGCTGTCCCAGCTCACTAAATTAAACAACTCCAATTTCACATATTCGTTTACTAATGGAAATATAGTCGAACCCGGTTATAACGTCATGAAGGGGACTGAATATTTTGTGTCGTTATAAACGAGTGTTGTTATAACCGAGGAGTCCAATATTATGCTTAACAGTGGGGAATTAATTGGTACCACCGAACATCTGTCGCAACAGACGAGGTGTCGCATAAACCGACGTCGCTGTAACCCGGTCGACTGTATTTGGCACCTACGTGCATTTTCTTAACGCGACATTTATTGTACAAGACATAAGAGATCGCGAAGCACCGAACAGTACTCATCTATCCACCAGCGACGCAATATCTGCGGCCCTGTCGACGTCATATGCGCCAACACAATCGCACAGCACTACGCTAATTCCGGTGACGCGGTGCGGCCTGCTGGCCCACAGACTTACTCACTTATCTAATCGCTCCGCCGGGGACACACGCTGATCACGCAACGCAACGTCTGGCTCCTCCAGCCTGGGAAACGAAAATCATTACCGACCGGCTGGTGTCTTACGAGTCGCACAATGCCCTGACAGACACGCGGCACTGCTGTACGGTCACACGGACACGCCACAGTCCAGCCCACACAACTATACTGCTACTGCTACTGCTACTGCTGCTGCTACTGCTACTACTACTGCTATTACTACTGAATGACATCCCAATTTCGGGCCCTGGTCTCCTCAATTTTTTCACTTTACATTTTCCTGTCTAATGCCAATTCTTTCCCATCCAGCGGTCCGTATCACTTTCCCGGCATGGCATATCCGGTCATCGTGTCTTACTTTCCCTTCTAAGGTCTTCCTTGATGTTCTTAATTCATCCATCCTCATGTTTTGTATACCTGAATTATTTGCTTTATGTCTTTTCGTTCTTTGTTATGTTTTAATTGCTGGTTGTATGTTTTTATTATTCGTCTTATGTTTGTTCTATTGTTTTGTGTGTTTTGCTCTCTATTTCGTGTGTTCTGTGTTTTTGTATTGTTTTGTGTATTGATTCTCCTTATGTATATATAAGTTACTTTTCTATTTGCGTACAAGTGTACGAACCACTGCCACCGGGTGGAAACCCAACTGCAGTTAATAAATATCACATCATATATAATACCATATCCTGCAGATGTGTGTAGCCCTTTGCTGCCTTCCGAGTTCAACCTTTTAAAGCCTAGCGGTAACTTTACGTACCACCAGGTTTAACATTAAAAAATTCTACGTGGTGCCGACATTGCGTTTATGTGTTTTGTACGGATCTCAGAACAAACAGCAACTTTTGCCTTATAAAACATTAAGAGACTGGTTTTTATAACCGAAGTGGACAGTGTTTACAGCGCGGTACGCACTGAGTCCTTATATAAAACAGATACGCTTCGTCTTTAAAGTGTTGGAACGTGTTCCCACATCCACATCCTACCAGAAGCCACAGACATTATTATAGCAGATTCTCCACTGTGCGCCTTCCTGTACCGGCCAATACACTCTGTGTTCTTCGATTTTCCGTTCAAAGGCTCAAAGGGCCACAGCCAACTTCTTTGACACTATCCAACTTTCGCTTGCATACACACTTCTTACTATGCTTTTACACATTCTTGTTTCGGTGTTCCTATGAACACATTTCGACTTCCCCAACTGTCTTAACCCTTTAAAGACAAAACGTAATCTGTCTCGTATTAGGACCCAATGCGTACCGCGCTGTAAACACTCTCCGTCTCGGTTATAAAAACGAATCAGTTAATGCTGTATATGGTAAATGGTTCTGTTCTGAGATCCGTACAAAACACATAAACACAATACAAGCACCACGCAGAACTGTTAAATGTTAAACCTGCTGGTATGTAAAGTTACTGCAAGGCTTTAAAATCTTACTAATCCACATCTGCGGTCTTGAAGTTACAACCTTCTTATCCGCCGGAATCTTCCGGCCTCATTCTGAAGGGTAAAGTACTGACGACAGCGAATGGCGTCGTGTCAAAGTACTTTCAAATGGTAATTACGTTAGACTGAGAACTTAACCATCACGCGATCCACGTTGCCTTCTGACCTAAGACACAGTGTCTTCTACCGCTCAAGACATATTTGGTCACGTGTTCGAATCCAACTTGCTGTATGGCTGTATTCTGGCGTTCTTTCCTGCGTTTGTGTTATGCTGTGCAAGCAGAGGTCTTTTGGACGGTCCGATGCTGTCTGCAAGTAATACTCTCGAATGCCAGCAATATTATGCTTCAAAAGTTACTGCATTTCCCACCTGAGACGCTACCAGTGACAAGAAACGCCCTGTAGGTATCGGCGTATTTTCGCCGATTTAACAACCTATTTACGAAGGTGCGGAAATGCAGGGTGATTTTTGGGGAAAATTTTAGGGGGCAAAAATCGGTCTAAGGCGTGGGAAATACGGTGATTCTTAATTGCAGCTGCCAAGATGACCTGTTCAGTAACAGCTGACAAAGGGATTTCAGCTGTAACCACAAGTTTACTTTCTAAAGTTAAGAAACAAATTCAATGGTCCAAGAGCGGCCCAAAACGACTTCGCACATCAACTTATATCGATACTCCACGTGTCATTCGACAACCCACGAACGCCGACTGCACTGCTATCGGCCTACCACTGGCATTATTAGAGCCTACGTCTGTTACAGCCAACAACAACCCCAGTGGTGGGAGAGAGAATGTTCGTTTCTTGAATTACAGTCGAACCTCGTCATAACGTCATGAAAGGGACTGAATATTTGGTGTCCTTGTAAACGAGTGTCGTTATAACCGAGGCGTTTAACGTTATGGTTAACGGTGAGGAATTAATTGGTACCAGAGAATATCCGATGCTATAGACGAGATGTCGTATAAACCGACGTCGTTTTAACCGAGTCTGACTGTACATCGCTGCTGGCAAGAGCCAGGTTCAGCGAGAAACTGGTGTTTAAGAATACTGTGTGGACTGTACACACTGGTCACAGATACGCACAGAACAGGTGGTGTGGGGTGCGAACTGTACGTGAGAAATTTACTTTAAAACCAATCTTACTCATGATCCTAACTTTATATGACAAACATCGTTAGCAAATCCCCCCCGCGCGGGGTTGGCGGTCGCTTAAGTGGGCCAGTTAATTCGATAAGCTGAACCGGCAGAAATTTACAAACTCTGTTTGTCACAAAAAATAATGATCCTATATAAATACGTTGCGAGGAACTGGAGTGGATTCAACGCGCCATTAGAATCGCAATGATGCAGGCGCCGTCAAGTTTTTAGCATCAAACCAGACCCTGCGTTTGGCCATACCAAACACAACGGGAAAACCGTTAATCCTTGAAAACAGCAGTTGATTAGAAATTGCAGTATGGCTTAGCCGTATGCATGAAGGTCATTTCTGTAAGCATATTTGCCTAGTCCTTACCTTGATTGCAACATACCGTATGAAAATATGATCAAGCAGGGACTAGACTTATTCCTCTGCTTATCTAAGCACTATGTCATAATGGGTTACATACGATTAACCTTTAAAGCCTAGCGGTAACTTTACATAGCACCAGGTTTAACATTAAAAAATTCTACGTGGTGCCCACATTGCGTTTATGTATTTGGTACGGATCTCAGAACAAACAGCAACTTTTGCCTTATAAAACATTAAGAGATTGGTTTTTATAACCGAAGTGGAGAGTGCTTACAGCGCGGTATGCACTGAGTCCTTATATAAAACAGATAGGCTTCGTCTTTAAAGGGTTAAAAAAACCGCCGTTCCAGAAGTGACGTAATCTCGACGCTTAAACTGCAAACAACAGTAACCTCGACACTAGATGAAGACGGCTTATCAGCTTCACGCGCCGGCCGTTTTACCTCCGCGTAAATAACCAACCGTTACACATTGATGAGGGCGCTGGGAGGGATCCAGAGACGCTTTGGACGATTTAGAGGAAACAGAGATCTTTTGCTTCTGCCTGGAATTAAACCTGGATGCTCCAGTAGTTCAGCCCACAGCCCAGTCAATATACTGACAGACTATAACAGCTTCCTGTCACAGCACACACACATACGATACTGCCTGCAAGTCTATTCTGAAAAAAACTTACAATTAATTAATTAATTAATTAATTAATTAATTCCGCTTCAACGTTCGCCAAATGCATTCTAATCACACATTCTATTTACGACTGGAACTTTCGTACGATTCTCACAACAAACAGTAATTACTTCCTGATACAGAATTTGTCATGGAGTTGCGCTGCCTTCTAATATTATTCACATTAATTTCAAACTTGAGATCAGCGCTCTTTTGGGGTATCACGCAGCATCGGATGGTAGGTAATCCTTTACCGACGTTTCGGGACAACCTATCGCTCCCTTCTTCAAGGGTCAATAAGTCTTGAAGACGGGCGCCATGCTGTCCCGAAACGTCGGGGAACGATTACCGCTCGAGGCTGCGTAATACCCCAGAAGAACGCACAAATCATCAACATCGCAGCGGAAGCCTGAAATCACGGATAAGCTTCAAACGTTTCCCGCACCTTCCCATCTCTGTAACCTTGGGCACCCGTACAGGAAGGACGAGCGGGAACTGCATGTGAAACTGTACGGTCCAGATATTTCAGTCGGTGTCAGTCCGCATAACACGCAGCGTGTCTCGCTGTCCTCTCCCCTCCCGTCCCCCTCCTCTATCGATAGGCCGCAGCAAGGCCTCCTGCGCGCGAAACCGTGTCCCTGCCAGCCAGACAGCAGCATCCACCGCACGTGCCAGCGAAATACCACACAACCGAATTTTTATGGATCCAAGGCTTGGCCGTTATCTTTACGTCTTAAAGAGATAAGCCCACTCTTATGGTGAACGCAAGTCCGTTTTATGGGTTTCTCTTCACAATTTTAAGTTCTTCCTCCATAAAATTCTGAGTTCGCCTAGAAAGGACGACGGTTTCCAATTTCGGCGTATCAAGTGCACTGGGGGGTTACTTAAAAAGGTAAGGTAAAAAAAAAGGTAAATAAGTCCCATTACAGGCCTGGACAGGCCCTTAATGTTCCAGGAGGTCGAGGATCCCTGATTTCTAGACAATCGGCACATGAAAGTGGTAAGGTTGTCAGCCCTACGCACCGGCCGCGTTTACCCCCCAGGAAATATTCCTGGTACTCATTTCTGTTAGAGGCTGAGTCGACCCCAGGGCCATAGTGCGACCGGAAGGATTATGTCAGTGAAAGAATCCAATTACAAAAAGGTACCAACTGCAAATAAAATACAACAGGTTATAATTTCACTTTTCTCCGTCAGCTTCGCACTCAACACTGAATCGCAAACAATCACAAAATTTCACAAGGAAACGTGCAACTTTACTGTTTATATAATTATACCGCCCATTCATTTGATCGCCTAAATCAGTGTTACCCAAAATATTTTCCTCGTGGACCCCTTTGGCTTCATAAAATAACCACGGATCCTCATATCCTTGCTTACGTCAATATAGTGTGTCCGGATGATAGGTATCCAAAATTCAGAATTTATATCTCAAAACTGATTTTAGATAGCTACGAATGCACACTAGCAGCATAAGTAACAATACGTTGCATGATTTGGCCTTAATCAAAAGGAATGTCGCTCGCTTCGCGGGTGCAGGGGGTTTAACCTTTTAAAGCCTAGCGGTAACTTCACGTACCACCAAGTTCAACATTAAAAAATTCTACGTGGTGCCCACATTGCGTTTATGTGTTTTGTACGGATCTCAGAACAAACAGAAACTTTTGCCTTGCCTTATAAAACATTAAGAGACTGGTTTTTATAACCGAAGTGGAGAGTGTTTACAGCGCGGTACGCACTGAGTCCTTATATAACACAGATAGGCTTCGTCTTTAAAGGGTTAACCACATATTCTAACGGTCATACGAAATAAACACATCGCCATTTAAATAAGTTCCGCAATTATTTCTAACCTTCTAACGCCAGCGGTAACTTTATGTACCGCCAGGTTCAACAATCAACAATTCTCCATACTGCTCACATCGCGTTAGGTATTTCGTATGGACCTCAGAATAAAGAGCGATTTCTACCGTAAACATCAGCAAATGGTTCGTTTTTTATAACCGAGGTGAAAAGTGTTTACTGCGCGGTACGCGCTGAGTCCTTAAATAAAACACATTACGTTCCGCCTTTGAAGGGTTAATTTAAAAAATACGTAAACTTCAAAGTAGCCAATTCACAACACGAGACATACAAAATTCACAAAACTGTTCTTTCAATACTTACATTACAATACCACATTAACACTCCTACGGGAATCCAATTAAAGCAATACCGAACAAAAGCAAACTAGCAACCTTTGCATACAGTATAAAGGCGTGAAAACATTGAAACAGTTAAAATGTAGGCATAACCGAAAAAGATGCCTTAGACTGGAATCCACAACGCAAGAGAAAAACGGGTCGACCGAAGAAGACTTGGAGACGCACGGTGGAGGAACAAGCCCAAGAAGAGAGGAAAAGACGGCAGCAAGTGAAGGCCCTGGCAAAGAATCGAGTGAGATGTAGAAGTTTCGTCAAGGCCCTATGCTCCATATAGGCGTAAAATGAAGGATGATGATGACGATGATGATGATGATGAATATGCAGGCAGTTCTTTGTAGTGGAGCTGCATAAGCGTCGTGGACCCTGGCATACAGTATCTGGGACGCAGCCTACGTACTTAAAGAAAGATGTCCGTTGCTTAGTACCTCGCACGTCACGCCAACATGGAATGGTGGTCAGTGGTCGGTGCAGAATTTCTCAGCATTATTAAAACGTAAGATGTATCAGCACTTTCTGCTGCTGCCCGTGTAATACCGGTAAGTGCGGGCAAGCCTCTAACACAACAGCGCGACTACCACAATCGTATGTGTGACTTCCTACCCGATTTAAGCCTTAAATCACACGAGTCGCCGAACAGGGTGACAGTTGACTGTAAACCAGTGGTTCTTAACATGTGGTCAGGGGGTCCGTGAACTTGGATGGGGAAAAAATTATAGCTTTATTTTCACTAACCTCTAAATGAAATTTAGCTTTTCATTCAATAATGAATGCAAGTAACAAAGTAATTTATGGCCTCTTAGACTCCAAAAAAGTTTGTTAACTTCAATAAATCTAACTAACTAACTACCTCCATTGAGCAGAGGCCTTCTTGAGAAGCTAACAGTTTCTCAGCTAGTCAAATTCCCCGCATTTTATGGAAACCGGAGGTTCATTACCGCATTCACAAGAGCCCGCCACCTGTCCCTATCCTGAGCCAGCTCAATCCAGTCCATGCCCCCCCATCCCACTTTGTGAAGATCCGTTTTAATATTATCCTCCATCTATGCCTGGATCTCCCAAGTCGTCGCCTTCCCTCAGGTATCCCCACCAAAATCCTGTATGCACCTCTCTTTTCCCCCATACGTGCTACATCCCCCGCCCATCTCATTCTTCTCGATTTGATTACCCGAATAATATTTGGTGATGAGTACAGGTCATTAAGTTCCTCGTTATGTAGTCTTCTCCACTCCCCTATCGCCTCGTCCCTCTTAGGCCCAAATATCCTCCTCAGCACCCTATTCTCGAACACCCTCAGTCTTTGTTCCTCCCTCCCTCAGTGTGAAAGACCAAGTTTCACACCCATACAAAACAACATGTAAAATCACAGTTCTGTATACCCTAATCTTTGTGTTTTTGGATAGCAACCTGGAAGACAAACGATTCTGCACCGAATGATTGCAATCATTCAACTTCAATAAATTTCACTACCAAATTATTATGCCCTAAGAAAGGCACACTAGAGTGCATGTAGTATTCCTTTGTAATACAATCTGCAATACAGATTGCAGATTCCATATCTACGTATTTTATTTTATGCATTTAAATATATTTTTCTGAGAAGGGGTCCGCAGGTCTCACCACGCTCTCAAAAAAGGATAAGACAACAAAAAGGATAAGAACCACGGCTGTATACAGTAATCAACAAGAATGCAAATGGTGCACACTTTACAGGGCGTCCTTTACTTTCAAACTACCATACAGCTTTACCACACACATGCAAATGCAAGTGCATTTAGGCCCACTAGAAACGCGCCGTCTTCCCTGAGCCAAACACCAAACACCATTCCGCGCGGCTCTGCTAAACCCACTTCCATCCACATCGGATCCCAGCGTATTTTAACCCTTTAAAGACGAAGCGTGTCTGTTTTATATAAGGACTCAGCGCGTACCGCACTGTAAACACTCTCCACTTCGGTTATAAAAACCAGTCTCTTAATGTTTTATAAGGCAAAAGTTGCTGTTTGTTCTGAGATCCGTACAAAACACATAAACGCAATGTGGGCACCACGTAGAATTTTTTAATGTTAAACCTGGCGGTACGTAAAGTTACCGCTAGGCTTTAAAAGGTTAATAAACAAATTTCAACAGGCAGAGAGCACTACAGTACAAGTGCCTGGGAAGTTCCCATCTAGTTCACTTCAATAACAGTATCTACATTTTACAGGACTCGGCTCTTAACAGAAATTCAAAAACTGTTCGAATCCGACGCAGACATCACAAGACTTTGCAAGAATATTTCACACCGACGGACTAATCGCTCTGTGGATTTCACAGCACTAGAATCACGGGGACTTCACGAACAGTCAGTATCTAAATAACACTGCACTGTATGAACAGTGGGGTTATATAAAACACAAAGTTCGTAACCGTACAGACTAACAACTTTCATTCCACGCTTGGCAGATGTCTCTAATATCCATACATTTCCTAATGCTCTTTCTCTTCAAAAACCTACACATGCATGCTCCGTCTTTCAGAGAAACTGAATCATGTGATAAAATTATCAGGGTGTGAATTGCATAATTTGTTTCCAACTCATCGAATCCGAATTGTGTGATACATCACGGTGACATCCGTTGAGGAGTGAACTTTGGAAAACAGCTGTTCAAACACGATTAGGCAGTCTTCGAGAACACAACACTATGATTTAGCATCCTAACCTCGACCTTTCCATGTTTCTTCTTATTACAATTAAAATACGCACTTCAATGGATTATATCGTGTCACACGAAATAAACAAAACGAAAAGAAATCGCACTGTGCATATAAGTCAAATAAGGTCGCGTCAGTCAAAGAACTTGGGCTTAAGAAGCTGGAAAAAATGACGTCCTTACCGAATTGACGCGACAGTAGTGATCTCTAGCGGCCAGACGTACGGATTACCAATAAAAAACAAAACAAAAAAAACAAGGTCGTGCAGTTGAGTTATTATATATGACGTCATGGCACGAAGGCTGAGCGTTACAGTGTCTAGGGCATTCCACTGTCTGGCGGCTAGCTGCCTTACGCGACGCGCAGGACTGCCAACCTGAGGCACTCGAATCGCTGTCACATTTGATCGGCTCGGTTATTTAATAACACTTTCACATTTCATCACGTAAAATGACATGATGATTTGTAATTAATTTATGAGAATGTGAAACGAAGTGGTCGTCGTCCTATTCTGGCATCTGCCTAAACGTCTGAAGGACCTCACAGAAAACCACATATTATCTTGTCAAGACACCCAAACCCGCGCCTGTATTTGAACCCGTAACCTCCCAAGTACAAATCACAATTGTTATCAACTGAACCGCGTTTGGCACCCTGTTTGTTTTTCAGTTTTAAAAAATCAGAACTGGGTCATACTCCTTCTAGACACAACAAACTTCTCAGCATCACACTCCGACGCCGAACTCTTCGACCCTGGCAGTCAGTCTACCCTGACGACAACAAACTTGAGTACACGATTTTGGCCGACACACGTGTCAACGATCACGTTTCGTGATACGAAAAATCAGCGTAACCATCACATTCTGGCCCTCTCGGAGATGGGACTTTGGGACCCTTCAACTCCATCGAACTGGTACGCAAAAATTCTGATTCCATTTTTAACCCTTCAAACGCCAGGGCCTACCATATGTACCGCCAGGTTTAACATTCACAAATTCTACGTTCTGCCCACACAGTGTATTTATGTGTTTTGTATGAATCTAAGAACAAACAGCAATTATTCCCCTATACAGCACTAACTGTTTGTATAACACCGAGGTGGAGTGTTTACTGCGCGGTACGAGCTTCATATACCACCAGCTTTAACATTCACAAATTCTACGTTCTGCTCACACAGTGTATTTATGTGTTTTGTGTGGATCTCAGAACAAACAGCGATTATTTCCCTATACAGCATTAACTGATTGGTTTGTATAACCAAGGTGAAGTGTTTACTGCGCGGTACGAGTGAATCTTTAACTATAATTGAGTTTAACTTCGGTTTTCAAAGGGCCGTGCCATCACTCAGGTGGTTAGTCGCCGGTCTCTCGCCGCAGATACCCGGGTTAGATTCCAGGAAAATCCATGTGAGGTCTGTGGTGGACAAAGTGCCACTGAGATACGTTTCTCTCTCGAGTACTTCGGCCTTCCCCCGTCAATATCATTCCACCAATGAGCCATACTAATCTTCACCTACACGTTGTTCTTACCAGAACGGGCAAAGTCTGGGAACCTTCCAAAAAAGCAAAACGCATTCGGAAATCGGGGAGCATTGGATAGGAAAGTACATTCACGTTTACACCTTCCAAGGGTTAATGACACTCAGACTACAAAAAACACACACAGCAAAAGAATGGAAAGTCCCTTTTCCTTTCTTGGTTTTATCATTTAAAAAATCTCGCCAATGACAAATGAAGACGCGAACCGGCAGTTCACACTTTAGCAAAACATTCAACCTCGATATTCTGCAATAACACCTTGCCTGCTTCTGTCGTCACGCTAAGTGGTAGACCTCTCTTGAACTCCCGAGTCCCCATCAAACAACATCCGAAATGAGACTGCGATGCTGGTGTCATCTACCGGCTTGTCAGCGAATCTTCTGTAAGGCGGATGGACTGAAGCAACAGCACACCTCCACTGTCGAAGTTCCTGTCTCTGGCAGGAAATCGCACAATGGCCGGCAGCTAATGTACAAAAAATACAATATTTGAAGTTTCCTGCTGGTTCTAACAGGATCTAGCGCTTCTTGTTTCTTATTCTCATCAGTCATGCCTCAGTCTCATCCATGTAACAGGCTTGCGGGGTTTTTTTTCTACATAACCAAGGCTGTTAATGTAAACAGCACTGGCCTCCAATTCCCAACCTCCTTCAGAGGGCCTTACGCTCGTAGTACTGACGTATGTGTGGATGCAAATTTATTTACGTCCGGTTCTAATATCAGCGAGCTGGCATAACACCTCAGTTACATCAGTGACCTAGCTACGACATGGACGACCAGGAAATGTGGTTCGATTCCCCGCGGAAGCTTACGATGGCAAAAGCGGTTTATTCACCGGCCTCTAACCGACAAAGTGGCACTACGTCTGCCCTGGCCAAGCGTTGCAGCTACGATGAATCACGATATCTGGCGCTCGTCTAAGATATTACGTAGCGTCGACTGGTAATTGTTTACCAATGTTTCTGGATAACGTATCGGTCCCATCTTCACGGGTCAAGAAGTCGATACGTCGTCCCTAAATGTCCGTAAACAGTTACTACTCGACGCTGCGTAATATCCCAGACGAGCACAGAGTTAATCAACAACGCAGCGGAAGCCTGAAGTCATGATGAATCAACTCAAACTTGTCTCCTCCATGCCAAGAGACACGTTCTCTCCCTTCAAATGTTACAGATTCACATTCATCCACCTAATCCTGAGACAATGGGCACAGTCCTTGGGCAGTGGCTCAAACCAGCCTTGAAAAAAAAAATTGGAAGTAACTTTAAAAGATGTCAAAATCTTTGTAATCGTACGGTATAACCTCCATACACATATATCATTCCCGATTATGACCATAACAATTTTAGCATTTTAACAGTTATAATCGCATTTTACGAATTTGTACTCCTTTTTTCTTTTAGTGGTGAAGGGCCCCGCAGCAGACGCTACGGACGCACTGCAGCCATGAGGCTTATTGTGCAACCCAATGGTGAAGATGAAGATGATTATTATTCTTTGTCCTTTTCCTAGTAATGCAGCACCGGTGCAATGAAACTGACAGGGGAAAACCGAAGAACTCGGGGAAAAACCTGTCCCAGTGCCACTTTGTCCACCACAAATCCCACATGGACTGACCCGGGATTGAACCCGGGCCTCCGCGGTGGGAGGCCGGCGGCTAACCGCCTGAGCCATGGCACGGCCATTAGTATTCCTTCCTCACTATGTTTTAAACACAAACTGTGCACCTGAGGATGGCCTGAAATAGGCCGAAACATGTAGTTCTGTATAATAAATAGAACTTAGTTGGGTTTGGACGGATAGAAACTTGATTTCTGTTAAGAGTGAAAGTACTGTCCTATCCAGTGGTCACGATTTCTGCAAGAGCACTTTTTTTGCAAGGTTTCCACGCGTCGCCCGTCTGCCGTTCTCGTAACAGCAACACGTGGATGTAGACGAGCGCACAGCATTGGTGGAATGACACTAAAATGGGGGAAACCGAATTACAGGCGTGATGTGTCTTCTTTGAGGTATAAAGTCGCGGTTACGCATTATCAGATGGCCTTCAGGCGTCGCAGGGTTACACACCTCTACGCCAACCGTGCGTTAAGATTCAAACCATAACCACACGGAGAGGTGTTTGTGACATTTCTAGTGGATTTACAGCTATTCTCGACAAGTGATATACAACATAACACCTAACTGGCCTTGTTCCAGTTTTTCAGCTACAAACCTACTGTTACCACAACACCAAGAAAAAAACTGCTAAAAGTCAAAACCTAATTCCTTTGTTTTCCTACGACATACCGAAGAATGGTTCAAATATAGTGTTTATACCTTACTAGATCTATGTTTTATATCAACAAGCGATCATTTCATATAAAATCGGAGTTCACAGGCCGAAAACAAATAAATTCGTCTGAAAAGCTTTTATAACCCCCCACCCCAATTTTCCTCCTCCTGTGCCGAATCTGATACATATCTATCACGTAGCTTCTAAGATTCGCGACGAAGAAAGAAGAATTCTAACGGAGAAATCGCAACGAAGAAAGTAACGCTGGGGGGCAGCACGCCTCTGCCAAACAGACAACTGCAGAAGAACACGTGTGTACTGCGGCAACCAGACGAACCAAATTTTGTTAGTGTTTCCACCATAAGTCGGGACACAGTTTCGAACAAACGGATAAAATATGAAGACAGATGATTGTTAAGAAACCAGACGCGCAGAACAAGGCACGGCAGGGGGTAGAGGGG
>BLKM01000363.1:663598-688465 GCA_013340265.1 Coptotermes formosanus
TTGGTTCGTCTGGTTGCCGCAGTACACACGTGTTCTTCTGCAGTTGTCTGTTTGGCAGAGGCGTGCTGCCCCCCAGCGTTACTTTCTTCGTTGCGATTTCTCCGTTAGAATTCTTCTTTCTTCGTCGCGAATCTTAGAAGCTGCCTCAGATCAAGGGTGCAGATAAGGGACTGAGGGAGGGAAGGTGGGGACCCCGAGTATAATAGGGCATCGACCGCACAGTCTGTCAGCATGAGTACTTCAGATGTGGGAGGTACCAGATCGCATCTCTGCCACACCCCTACAGTACCGCAACATTTCTTACTAAGTTTCGCCGTCAGCCACCCCCGGACCCTCTCAACCTGAGACACTTCGCCTCACACCCAACGCGTACCCGGAGAAAAAGTGGCCGGGGCGTGATGCTGACCACATATCAATGTAACGGCGAGGTTCAAAATGTATGGAAATGTACTCGGACTGGACGACACTGGGTTCAAATCCCCGTAGGGGCAGAAGATTTTTCTCTACCCCGAAGTGTCCAGACAGCCTCTGAGGCTCACCATGGCTCCTATTCAACGTGGATCCGCGTTCCTTTCCGGGGGGGAAAAGCAGCTGGGGCGTGATTTTGACCACTCACCTCCATCTAGTGCCGTGGTTAAGAATGAATGGATATATACCTACACTCCCCCTACACTCCTTCAGGGCGTGGGCAGGGACAACTTCACGTTTTTAACTTTAACTTACTGTACCTCCACTCTCCCATACGTCTTCACAACGTGGCATTTAATGAAGCAGAAGAATAACACCCTGTTTTAGAATACAACCTGAACCCACGTAAGGGCACAAGAAAACTCTCCAGTAGGGTCAGCAGTTGAACCCTGAACGTCACGTTCCGGTGGACCATTTTGTGGGTGCGTCTGTCTGTCCATTTTGCTATTTGTTCTACAGTACCGTATAACACAAAGCTGCGTCAATAACACGTAGCGTCTAATTAATACAGAGCGGTGTTAAGAGAATGTGGCGATGGCCTACTTTAACCCACTAAATCCTAAAATTCATACACACAAACACACATCTTGCCCGTTTCACACATCATTCGATTACTGTTGTTTAAGGAAATACCATAATAAACACCAAATGAACTGCGTGGACAAAATGCGGACTCTTTTTAGTATTAAAATACGTGGTAAAAAAGTACAATGTGCTTTAAATGGGATAAGATACTATTTCTTATGTCTGGGGAACTGACTGGAACCAACCGGGCCCCACCCCTCAGCAACAGGCCGAAATTCAGAACAGGTACGTCCCGCAAAATAAAGAATTATTACCGACCACTCGCAGTTCCAGAAGCATTGTTACTGGAACACGCGTCGAGTTCCAGAGGCATTATTACTGGAACACGCGTCGAGTTCCAGAGACATTATTACTGGAACACGCGTCGAGTTCCAGAGGCATTATTACTGGAACACGCGTGGTGTTCTCAAGAGGCATTATTACTGGAACAGGCGCAGTTTCTAAAGCATTGTTACTGAACACAAAAAATAACACGTACCATTTTGTTTCTTCTGACGCAAGAACTTAAGGCGCCTAAACAGAAACTGCAAAACCCCACTCGGGAACGAAAGGTCCTAGTTTCGCAGCGAGTTACATCACAAACGGCAGCAGCCTGCGGATGAAGCCTCCCGGGAAGCGTCTCACATCGACCCGTTTTCCCACGGCGCCCGGTAGGGCCCGACCTCTTTGTGTTCCTTAACTGCATCCGCCTGATGTATCGAGCACGGCCCGGAGACGCGACGGCTGGATCCACACGTGCACTCGCACACTCTCCGCCACCTTCACTTAGCCTTTTAACGCCTAGCGGTAACTTTACGTACCACCTAGTTTAACATTAAAAAATTCTACGTGGTGCCCACATTGCGTTTATGTGTTTTGTACGGATCTCAGAACAAACAGCAACTTTTGCCTTATAAAACATTAAGAGATTGGTTTTTATAACCGAAGTGGAGAGTGTTTACAGCGCGGTACGCACTGAGTCCTTATATAAAACACATACGCTTCGTCTTTAAAGGGTTAAATGGACAACTGCCCCGATACGTAAAGAGCCTACCCTGTCAGGTGTGCACACCCAAACCGTACATGTCTACAGTACATGAATACATGTCTGAACCCACAGATTTGAAAACACTGAATTCATACCGGCTGAACAACGTGATTGTGGAACACGTTTTTCTCCCCGTACTTCGGTTTTCCCCTGTCACTATCATTCCACCAATGCTCCATACTCATCTTCACCTACGTGTTACTCTTACAAGGAAGACAAACAGGCAAAGCCTGGGAACCTTCCAACAAGCATTGCTCTTTCGGAAAACGGGAAGCAAATTTTCACTTTTTTTCGCCTTTAAAGCGTTAAGTGACTGAATAAAATCACTTTAGTGGTAAACACAAAATTCATTGGGTCGTTTTAAATTATCGCGTGATCAAGCTCTGCGTGAATATCGAACCCTTCCTTTTCCTTTCACGAGATCTGCCCTCCCCTGCGGTATTACGCAGCGCTGAGTGGTAGCTGTGTACAGATGTTTCGGGACAACCTATCGGTCCCATCTTCAAGGGTCAAGAAGTCCGACTTCCTGACCCCTGAAGATGGGGCCCAATAGGTTGTCCCGAAACGTCTGTACACAACTACCACTCAGCGCTGCGTAATACCCTACAAGCGCGCAGATCTCATCTATATCGCGGCGCAAGCCTGGAATTCCCATTCACCATTATTCAACAGGGCAGGATACAGGCAGTTGATACAGCGTCACATCACGATTTCAACAAACGAAGCTGTATGGTGTGGGATCGAATTTGTACATTATAATTGGTTAAGCAATTAATGAGAGGAGGGGAGGCACAGACGGGGTCGTCATGTCTGTAATGTTTACAGATCATGTCTCAAGGTCGGTGAACGCGATGCCCGGTGGCACATTCCGAGACATAGGCAAGCAGAACTAATTAGACTGGCTTTATTCACGAACATAAAAAAATTGCAACCCACGTTTAGGCGGCATAATGCTGGGCCAATTAACCTAATTCTATGGCGAAATGCAGGCACAATCACACGCATGCGTCCGGTATGAGGACCTTCAACACACGAAACACGTGTCGCTGCTGCATGTGCACCCAGACGGGCCCCAAGTCCTCGACCTTCCACATAAGCGCTGCGAGCATCGAAATTGCCAACACTAACCCTTCAGGGCACAGTGGTAACTATATGTACCACCGGCCCTGTAACACAACAGGTTTAACCACAGTGTATTTATGGATTCCATAACATTCTCTGAAATAGTGATTATTTCCCTAACAGCATTAACCCTTTAATGACGAAGCCTGTTTCATATAAGGACTCGGTGCGTACCGCGCTGTAAACACTCTCCACTTCGGTTATAAAAACCAGTCTCGTAATGTTTTATAAGGCAAAAGTTGCTGTTTGTTCTGAGATCCGTACAAAACACATAAACGCAATGTGGGCACCACGTAGAATTTTTTAATGTTAAACCTGGTGGTACGTAAAGTTACCGCTAGGCTTTAAAAGGTTAACAATCTGCTCCTTGTAATGGAAGCAACTTTTTGTAGACGGTACGATATACAACATCCTAATTATATGGGCATTCTTATGCTCCAAAGCATTAAACGCTTACTGGAAGCTTATGTGATGGGATGGTTCATGCTACTAGGCAGACGATTGGCTCGTCAGATGTAAAGGTAAAAGAGGTAAGTAAGGTCAACCTAGAACAGGCCATGAAGGCCAGAGGGCGAGCGGACGTATTGCTGTATTCTTTCTTTAACCTCGGCGCTAGACTGGGGTATGTGATCAACGCCACACTCCGGCCGCCTTACCCCCGTAAAAGAGCCCCAGTACCCATTGTACAAGAGACTGGGTGGGCCCCGGTGCCGATGTGGAAGGGTGCGGAAAATCTCGCCCCCACCGGGATTCGATCCCCGGACCGTCCAGTCCAGCCCGTAGCGAGTCGCTGTACTGAATTCAACCATATGGAGATACGGATCGCGCATCTCGGCTGGCTACTGAGTACTTCAAATGGAACAGCTCTTGTATATTGCAGTGCTGAGGCCGTATACGGTAAAAAGCAGTATTAAACAGAAAGTGGGCCGTGATTTCAGGCTTCCGCCGCGATGCTGATGAGATCTACGCTCTTCTGGGTTATTACGCAGCGTTGAGTAGTAATCATTTACCGACGTTTCGGTACAACGTATCGGTCCCATCTTCCAGGGTCCAGAAGTCCAAAAAGAGTCTCTCTTCTTGGACTTCTCTCTTCTTGGATTTCTTGTCCCTTGAAGACGGGACCGATACGTTGTCCAGAAACGTCGGCAAAGGATTACCATTCAATGCTGCGTAATATCGCAGAACGACGCAGATCTCAGCAAGTGAACCATCCATCACACGACAGCGGTAGGTACGTAAAGTTTCTTCGCGGGACCAAGGCTGACATAGCTCTGGGACGCCACGCTAGGCATTCCGTCTGCATGACAGCTGGGGAATGTGCCGGAAAGTTGCTTGGCCGATACAAACGCCATTTTAAAAGAATACCACAAAAATTTCTTAACTTTACAATATTACAGGGGTGTCCAGCCAGAAGAGCTTCCCGAGCCAAGCCGCGCTTTGGGACACAACTGACGCAAGAGCCATGAATTAATAAAACGAAACAAATTTTCCTTATTTGATGGCTGCCTACTCCAACTGGTCCCACTTCAATAGGTTAGCATGTCAGTTATAAGTCTCCTTTCTTTGTAAGATCTTTTAAAACGCTTCTTAACTTAAACCTCGTGTACACGTAAACTACACGAACTCTAACCTTTTAAAGCCTAGCGGTAACTTTACATATCACCAGGTTTAACATTAAAAAATTCTACGTGGTGCCCACATTGCGTTTATGTGTTTTGTACGGATCTCAGAACAAACAGCAACTTTTGCCTTATAAAACATTAAGAGACTGGTTTTTATAACCGAAGTGGAGAGTGTTTACAGCGCGGTACGCACTGAGTCCTTATATAAAACAGATACGCTTCGTCTTTAAAGAGTTAACTTTACACGCCGCACCAGTCACGGGCGCAAACCGTGGTATATAGCACGTGAGTCCTGCCGTTAGAAAAGTCAGAAAACTGCAACCATTCTTTCTCACTCGCTACGCTGCGCTGAGTGGCAGTTCCGTACCGACGTTTAGGGACAACCTATCAGCCCCATCTTCAAGGGTCAAGAAGATGGGACAGATAGGTTGTCCCGAAACGTCGGTACAGAACTGTCACATAAAGCTGCGTAATATCCCAGAGGAGGGCAGATCTCACCTACACCGCGTCGGAAGCCTGAAACCACGCATAACAGACACAAAATTTAAAAAAAAATCCGCGAATTATTAATCTTACGTGGGGTTGTTTTATAATGTTTGTATAACCGGTTACAATAAAAATACAAGGGACTATTGTTAAGAATTTAGGTACGGTGCACAGGTCGATACGGTTGAGTTTCAAAATCGTAAGTTAATATTTACTGAAATGCTTCCATATTAAAATTTAAAACAATAGCCTCCCACCAGTTTATGCCGCGGTATGGGTCATGTACGAGCAGACGAACAGAGCAGACAATCAGCGGCCGAGCCATGGCTAACAGCTAAAACCCAGGGCCAATTGCAGACCTGTGCAAGTGAGATCTGTGGCAGACAAAATGGCACTGTGACGCGTTTCTCTCCCAGTACTTCACTTTGACCCTCCCTATATTATTCCAACGAAATTACATACTCATTCATCCACCTGTCAAAGAGGCCACGCAAGGTTAGCAACTGACAGCGTCGTTAAATGACGCAGTTTAAAACAAATGGATGTATTGTGTGTCTTGTTTTACTCTACAGGCAACGCCCAATACAGTAACAATATATCTATTCTTGCGAATAATTCGAACGCAGAAACAGTGAATTACGGAAGAACCCGGTTATAACGACATCGGTTTATACGACACCTCGCCTATAGCGTCAGTTATTCTGTGGTACCATTTAATTGCTCACTGTCAACCATAATATTATAACAACACTCGTTTATAACGACACAAAATATTCAGTCCCCTTCACAACGTTGTAACCGAGTTCGACTGTATTTAATCAACAAAATTACAGTATCCTACTCTTAATAAATATTAAAAACTGAACTCAACTAATGCCTGATGCTGGGTAATTTGTTTCCGAGATCAACGGATCAAGAGCAACTGTAAATAATATGAAAAAGGCTTCCTAGCACGTTAAATAAGAAACAATAGGGTCCTACTGCGTTTAAATGAGAACTAAAACGTTGAAATCGACAGTCCTGCCTCCAGCGTAGACCAAGGAAAGTACATAAAATATGTTAGCTTCCCTTGGCCTCCGCTTGAGGCAACAATGTAAATGTTCAACGTCAGCTCTTTTTGTTAAGAACAATTTTTTTAGCAGTCGATTCCAGTCTAGTAAAATGATGTTTCTTCACCTGCGGTAAGTGCATTGCCACTTCGAAGAAGTTAGTTCCATCTGGACATTTGTTACGGGAAGAACAACGGCCCGTCGCTACTAAAGCTAACTGTCGCTTTTCGCAATGTTGCGATCGCGCCTACAAACAGAACTTAAGAGAATAATATTACGAACACGCCACATGCGTTCTGCTAGCCAAGTGTGGCACCGATTATGAACACAAACTTCGAATGGAATTCGAGTATCTGCTAACTACAAATCAGCCAGCTTGTACCAAACTGACACAAGTAAACCCGTTCGCTGTGATTCCTGCCGGGTGCCTCCTGAAAACGCAGCTTCATCTATTTGAGTCGACTGTACTTGGGGTGGGGTGATTAACATTTTGGACCGGAAACAACCAGACAGGGACCGGGCGGATCCCCTTAAATCAGGCCTTTAATTGTGTCAAGATGAGTGCAAAACTAGCTCATATCCACGGCTAGTGCCGTACCACCGCCATCCGCACCGAGGTCACTTCACTGACTGCGGCCTCTCCTACATCGACTGCTGACTAGGGGCTTCAGGTGCTATCGATAGACTAGACACGACATGGGGCGGGGGCGGGGGGACGAGATGATATCTACAGGCTATCCGGCGATTGCGTTGGGGTCAGATTTGTTCAACATGTCAGCACGAACATGGCAACTGACCGAAACATTATGATCGACGTTACAGTCCCTGGACCACTGAATTTTCGTAGAGTGGGATACCATGTTCTGTAAGCCCGCGTACTTACCAGGTTCGAGAACACAGACTTGTCCGTTTGAAAGTATTAATACTGCAATGCCGCTAAGATTTTATAAATTTTGTAAACAATCGCCAAAAAGGTTATTCTTATGGAATTACACCGTGTTGATTGGTAGTTTGTGACCGACGTTTCGGGTTACTTGCTGCATCCGTGCTCAGGACAGTCGAAAAAAACAGCAAGCTCCTCTGAAACGTAGGTAAAAAATTACCAACCCGCACGGTATAAAATTCCAGAAGACAGTAATATTCATCAGCACAAAATCCAAAACCGGTCTCAAAATTTCTACAACACATTATTACTCCTATCTGGTCAAGCAATACAACCAACAAGGTACACCTGACACAAAATAATTCATTATTTAAACACTGCTACATGTTTCGGCCTTATCGGCCATCTCTCGCAGTCTCGTACACGCAATCGCAAAGCAGGGCCGTCAACCAGCGGATAAGAGGGAACGGAGGGGAGTAATACACCGTGGTACATAGACCGAGACACAGGGCGACTTATGCCGTTACAGCACGCAATACGGCCCCCACAATTCGCTGTGTTATATCAAACTGTTCGTGAAATCACTAAATAACACACTGGCCGCGTCTCGTTCACTTCCGGAATCCCGGCTGTGTGAACACAACGTTGTCGCACTGCTCGGCCTGTCTTCTGCCTTATCGCAGCACGACCCAGCTGTCAACTGACAGATACGTACACTATTTCGCTTTACACCTGACAGCGAAGGCATGATCATTTGCCAAATACACGTAAACAAATTTTTAAGAAAAGTTTTCCCTCTCCGCTCCATGAAAGCATATAGGTGGAGTACAGGTATAGCTCCACACATTCTTAACCCCGGCGCTAGATGGCGGTGGACAACTTCACGCCCCGGTCACTTTAACTCCACGAAAGAACACCCAGCTCCACACGTTCTTAACCCCGGCGCTAGATGGCGGTGGACAACTTCACGCCCTGGTCACTTTAACTCCACAAAAGAACACCCCGTGCCCACTAGTTTTGAGGCTGAGTTGGCCCCAGGGCCGGTGTGGACGTTTTGGAGAAAAATCCCTTGTCCCTAACGGGATAAAAACCCTGGACCGTCCAGCCTGCAGCCTAGTCACTGTACCGAATACGCTATCCCCGGTTCCTTGCCAATGTACGTACGTTTTCATCTGCAAGTCTTACACCGACCGAGTTTTTCTGTTCCTCGCTGAAACCTAGCTTCCGATGGTACCACATTTCATTTTACGAAGTACCACGCGCGAATGGCCCCCTTCAGTTAGATGGAATTCGCGTCTGCCACTTCACAAGATACTGACACCCAGTGACACATGTACACGCCTCATTTAAACGTTCCCAGGTCCTCAGAAACTTACATGATCAGCAATTATACCAACCACGCAAAAGAAATTAAGCCTTTAAAGACGGAACGTATCTGTTTTATATAAGGACTCAGTGCGTACCGCGCTGTAAACACTCTCCACTTCGGTTATAAAAACCAATCTCTTAACGTTTTATAAGGCAAAAGTTGCTGTTTGTTCTGAGATCCGTACAAAACACATAAACGCAATGTGGGCACCACGTAGAATTTTTTAATGTTAAACCTGCTGGTATGTAAAGTTACCGCTAGGCTTTAAAAGGTTAACGTGGCAGTTTTTGTGTAAATAACAAACAAATGACGGAGTGCACATTTTTAATCAAAAATCTAGGAGCCACCTCAAAATCCCACGCAACAGAATGGTGACCTAAAGCAAGTGCCATTCTGGCGGCCCACAGATATTAGGCAGCACGGTACAAAATTTATTCGCTCCAGTATACAGCACTGAATCCAACAATTTCACAGTCAACAACACTCAGTCATTTCTGGCTTTACGATGTGCCTCCTACATGTTTCGGCCTCCACATTGCCACCCTCTGGGAGATGTCGAACAAAAAAATATACTAATGGCTGATTCTGTTAAAGATGTGCATATGTGGGGTCAAAAATACAATGTTTTCAATTAAAATCGCTAAAAATATTTAAAATATAGACTAATTACAAATATTTTTCATATAGAGTCGAACTCGGTTATAACGTCATGGAAGTGCCTGAATATTTGGTGTCGTTATAACTGAGGAGCGTAATGTTATGGTTAACAGCGAGGAATTAATTGGTATCACAGAATATCTGACGCTATAGACGAGGTGTCGCATGAACCGATGTCGTTATAACCGGGTTCGAACAGGGCTGTGGAGTCGGAGTCGGTAAAAATGTACCGACTCCGACTCCAAATTCAGTCTAAAACCTTAACTAGATACTCCAAATCCAGAGCCCTGATAGCTACAGTAACCATTAGACTTACACCTAAATATAGGTTATAAGCCTAAACAGTAGCCTGATGATTCACGTGGTGGCGATGAAATGTCTTATAGGTTTGCTATACATATTGACATTTTATGAAGGAGTCGGAGTTTTAAAAATTGAGGAGTCGGAGTCGGAGTAGGAGCTTTTGTGTACCGACTCCAGAGCCCTGGGTTCGAATGTAAATATTTTACATACCATGTGAAAACATCGTATTTTTGGCTCCACATATGCACACCTTTAACAGAATCTGTCATTATTAATTCCTCTTTTTAGACACTTCCTGAGGATGGCCATGTACAGGCCGAAACGTGTAGTAGGTACATCGTAAATTGACAAATAACTGTCTGTTGTTGAGCTGCAACTGTTCGCTTAAATGCTGTATAATCAGCCTGCTGCACGGCATATGGAAACCGTACCATTCGTTGCCCGAGATATGTGCCCCCACCTCTTGCTGTCGTGATCGGATGGCCCTCTAATTACACCCAACTTAATGCCTTGTTATTTTCCTATTTATGTCAAGCTTTCTGAAGTGACATCTTACCCCTAAGTTCCCCCACTATTTTGCCCGCATTTCTCATTTAGTCCAGTCATTCTAAGTATGATATTAACTCTACATGCACAGGTACCAGTTAAATTACAGCAAACGCTAATATTTCAGACCACAAAATTTATATATTCTAAACAAAACCAGAGACCCCTACAGGGGCTCATTAGCAACACTGGAATTTAAAATATGACTCACTCACTCACTCACTCACCCGTAGACTCAAGATGTGTCATCAACGGTTCCACAATGGCTGCACCCCGCATCGCATCCCTGTGGACAAACAGTACCTCGTTTTAATATTTAAGATTCTCACGGTACTGAAGACTAAGTCACGGTCTGCCGGGACGTGACGCAGTGTATCCTACTGCAGGGATACCAACGTTTCGGAATAATGCGCTGCCTCCATTTTCAGGGCAGAAGAGTGTCACATCCCGTTAACACCGTCAACATCAACAGCATTTCGTTTTATATACAGTCGAAATCGATTACAACGTCATGAAAGGGAGTGAATATTTTACGTCGTTATAACCGAGTATCGTTATAACTGAGGACTATAATGTTATGGTTAACAGTGACGAATTAATTGGTACCAAAGAACATACGACTCTATAAGCGAGGTGTTGTACAAAGCAATGTCGTTATAACCGGGTTCGACTATCTACTGTTCATACCTTGCACTGTCGATAATCAAACCACACAATATTCAGTCCAACAGAATGCACTCTATTACTTTCACATATTCTATATTACAATATCTTGTAAATCAGCCCTACATGTTTCGATCCCTCATGGGATCATCACGGATTCGTATTAAAGTAATATTTCACAAACCAAAACCAGCAATGCACACACATATCCTTTAAAGACGAAGCGTATCTGTTTTATATACGGACTCAGCTCGTACCGCGCTGTAAACACTCTCCACTTCGGTTATAAAAACCAGCCTCTTAATGTTTTATAAGGCAAAAGTTGCTGTTTGTTCTGAGATCCGTACAAAACACATAAACGCAATGTGGGCACCACGTAGAATTTTTTAATGTCAAACCTGGTAGTACGTAAAGTTACCGCTAGGCTTTAAAAGGTTAAAACGATATAAAGAGTCGGATCACATGTATGCAACCTGTTTCGCAGTGGATCCCTGATATGCTATATTTTGAAGATTGCCTGCGTGTGTGTGGAAGGATGAGGCAGTATTTCGTTTCTTGTTTGTTATGTTCACACAAGTCAGAATAAAACGAATCCTTCCTGGCAGGCACTACATCAGTCACGTAAGACAAGCAATGAGACATTCAATTCCCCATAAAGATAAAACCCACACACAAGGCCATCTATTTTGGGGACACAATTCATAAACAAGCCTGTGTTCCACGCGGTTCTGCATATTTAGATAACTGAATTTGACGTTAATTTACTGCAGAGCACGGAGGTATTGTGTGCTACAGCGGGCACTTATAGCAAAATTAAGTCCACAGAGTATCCAGCTTCGGGCGCGGGTAACGTTAGCGAGCCTACGCTGATGTCACATATTGGGAGAGTGCGCAAAGTTGTGTGCGCGTAGGTCAGCGTGTTTCTGCAGTGAGAGCGGTGGAGTTGCCAGTCAGTATTCGTCTGCTTATGTAGCAGCTGCAGTCATGTGACTGAGGTAGGAGGGCCGTAAGGGTTGTGACACTCGCCCTGAAGGTTATCATGAAAAATGACAGCGACTTTGCGGAAGTAAGTCTTCTATACCACCGTTTCGCCGCAACATACTGCCCCCCCCCCCCCCAGTTCTAACACGTTATTCCAAAACGACACGTGCCTACACGGTGACAATAACGAATCAATGCAGCAAGGCAAATCGTACAGCAAAGACAGGAAACTTTTTATCAGCATTTCGTTAAGTAATGTCACACAACTTAACCAGCCAACTAAATAACTAACGCCATGGAGAACCTAACAGTTCCCCAGGTAGTCCAGAAATCCCCCGCATTTTACGGAACGCGCAGTTTAATAACCGTATTCCCAAAAGACCGCGACTTGTCCATATCTCCTCAGGAAGATCAGTCCAGCCCACGCCCCACCACCCTATTTATTGAATATCAATTTTAATATTATCCTCCCATCTACGGCTAGGTCTTCCAAGTGGTCTCTTTCCTTCAGGTTTCCCCATCAAAGCCCTGTATGCACCTCTCCCCCAAACTTGCCACATGCCCAGCCCATCTCATGCTTTTCGATTTAATCGCCCGAATAATATTTAGTGAAGAGTACACATCATGAAGCTCCCCTTCATGTATTCCCCTCCACTCCCCTGTTGCCTCGTCCCTGTTAAGACCCAGGTATCTTCCTCAGCACCCTATTCTCGAACGCCCTCAGCCTATGTTCCCCGTCAATGTGAGAGACCGAGTTTCACACTCACAATCAAACAGACAAAAATGTCATGTAACTTACCAACCATTTTGCACGATACTTTAGAGAAATCGGATAACGTTCAATTTGAGATTCTTGTAAAGCAGGGATTATACTGGGCCAAAAAGAGCTGGGATACAGTTGCGCAACTCCCTGGCACCTCTTGCAGACGTACCCGCTCCTCGCCCGGGTAACACCGCTTTCCTGTCCAATATCACAGCAATGTGGAGACACGTGTAAAGACGAAATAAGACCGGAATTACATCTTGCTCGTCTAACTGAAAGGACAGGATCTTGTATATTAAAGCTAAGTTCTGTACGTGTGTAAGCGAAGAAAACTGCCACACGGAAAGTTCAAAGGCTGAATCCAAGAGGATCACGTACTGGCACATGATTACAGGCCAACTACACACGTCTCGATTATAACGACCAATCCGTTAACGTTGTACAGGGAAACAAACCGTAACACAAAACTTTTTAACCATGTAAAACCGTATTTGTTACGACACGTACCGCCTGATTCAATATTCAGGAATTCTATATTCCTCCCACACAATGTACTTATGTGTTCCGTACATCTCTCGGAACAAACAGCGATCGATTTCTGTATACGGCATTAACCCTTTAAGGACGAAGTGTGTCTGTTTTATATAAGGACTCAGTCCGTACCGCGCTGTAAACACTCTCCACTTCGGTTATAAAAACCAGTCTCTTAATGTTTTATAAGGCAAAAGTTGCTGTTTGTTCTGAGATCCTTACAAAACACATAAACGCAATGTGGGCACCACGTAGAATTTTTTAATGTTAAACCTGGTCGTATGTAAAGTTACCGCTAGGTTTTAAAAGATTAACCGCCTGATCTTTGTAGGGGAGATGCACTGTGTTCTGTGAGGTAGAAACGTATCTGTAAGTATTACTTAGACTATCAGCACACTTGAAAGACATCAGCAGTTCCATAAGCAGCCTGCATCGGGCAGCAGCAGCCTGCATCGGGCAGCAGGAGACCCAATGTCAAATACGGGCGACCTGCAGACAGCGGACGAAAGAAGCCGCGCTGTCTGGAAGTATTAAAAATAATTCCAGACACGATATGTCAGATCGCTGCCATGTATGCGTTTCGTAATGGCGCCATCCATTCATGCATGGCAACACCTAAGGACGTGGCCATTGACGACACCAGGTAAGGTTGGAGTCCCTCAATGTCACCTTTAGTGGCTACGGACATTTCCATCTCCGCGTGCCAACGTACGCACTGATGCTTCAGCCCGATTCATCATCAGAAATCGCAGCTAATGGACTGGCTTTCCTAAACCGGACACAATGTGTCGCCTCGACCACTTAACCCTTTAAAGACGAAGCGTATGTTTTATATAAGAACTCAGTGCGTACCGCGCTGTAAACACTCTCCACTCCGGTTATAAAAAACACTCTCTTAATGTTTTATAAGGCAAAAGTTGCTGTTTGTTCTGAGATCCGTACAAAACACATAAACGCAATGTGGGCACCACGTAGAATTTTTTAATGTTAAACCTGGTCGTATGTGAAGTTACCGCTAGGCTTTAAAAGGTTAAAAAGCAAGTTTGATTTTACAGGCACCCCCTATTAAAACGTTTTGTTTTTCCATGGCTCTACAGCTGTTATGGGCCAAGGCCTCCCCATTATCGAGGCTTCACGATCATAGACACACCACAGTCTGTACGACTCCTCTGGACGAGGGATCGGCCAGTCGCACAGACCTCTATCTGACAACATACAACACTCACAACAGACAGACATCCATGCCCCTGGCAGGATTCGAACCCGCAATCCCAACAAGCGCTCGGCCACAGAACCACGCCTTAGACGGCGCGGCCACTGGGATCGGCTGGTAAAACATCAACCAGACGTATAATGTACTCAATGCAAAAGCAGCTTCTATTTATCACACATAATCAGCTACGTGTTTCGGCTAATATACAGCCATCATCAGGCTGATCGCGAAAAGAAGAAGCAAAATGTTCACCGATGCACGGTAGGTTTTTTATTTTCGCGATCACACTCATGACGACTATATATTAGCCGAAATATATAGCTGGTTATACTTGATAAGCAAATTAAAAGTCGTGTTTGCACTGGGTATATTACGCTTCCGGTTATACTGTATACACAACGGGGTGAATCACCTTAAGATTAAAGCATTAACAATTATCCGCACACACGAATTTTAAAATACTCATATTTTACAGACCAGGGGCTCTCAAACTTTTATCCTGGCGTAACACCAAACGAGATATTTCACAGTTGCAATGTACCACACGCAACTCTTTTCTGTATTTAAATAAAAAAGCTGAAATTGGAAAGACTGGCTGACAGCGAACATGCGTTATATAATGTTACCGGCAATGTTGCGCGCTACCAAATATATGCGGTTTATGTTTTATTTATTAAATTTTATGTTTTTTTTCGCATTTATATCTTTTTATCAAAGCCGCTTACGAATAAACATGGTCGTCATACCAGTTGTGGTATACGTACCACAGTCTGATAAACCAGACTATGTCCGTCTTCAAAGGGATGATGGAAATATTGCGAACAAAGAGCGTGATCTATGCAGTTTGCAGCAGCAACGACTGGTTCATAACCAGACAGGCTGCAGGTTCCTTACAGACAGGTTAGAGTTTAAAGAACGTGCGCGAGTCGCCTGCATGGCTTAACTTAGCACGCTGACTGCACGATATGAGGGCAGCATACAGTCCGCTGTAGCACGCTATGGGCAGGACGTATGGGGAATTCCTGATAAAGGCAAGAACAACGCCTAGACCGCCTTCGGGAGGCACCGTGCCTCCTAGTCAATGGCCACAGACGGGTTATTTCTCCGAAAGTAAAGCGACCATGGCGCGAAGCTGATCACATGCCTCTGTCTAGCGCCCAAGTAAAGAATTACTGGAGCCATATTTCCACTCCCCCATACGCCTTCATGGCGTTCATAGGGACAAATTGACTTTTTACTCGTGTCTGACGTGTCGTCAACCGTTTTTTTAATTTCTGTACCGTAACATTGGGCAAGGAATACAAAGTATGGAGCTCTTCGTCACGCAACTTGCACCGCCTCCTGTTACTGCCCCTAAGTATCACAACTTGGTACGACAAACGGAAAGTTCTGGGCCCACGCAAAACAGTTCAAAATGAAGCTCCGTTTTACCGGAAGTTTCGACCAACCGGCTCCAACCTCGGCCGGTACAGCGGCCATCCTTAAATTTCTTTGTAACCTCCTTCAGTCCCTCCCAACGCATTTCAGTTCAAACTTGGCCCCGGCCACTTCCTTCCAAGTCCTTCCCAACTGACTACCGTTTAACGGTTCTTCTTCTGAAGTACTTCTGAAGTATCTTGTGGAGTGTAACACCAGTGCTACACTTCTGAAGCACGTTGTAGTTTAACTGTGCCACCAGTGCTACACTTCTGAAGCACGTTGTAGTTTAACTGTGGCACCAGTGCTACACTTCTGAAGCACGTAGTAGTTTAACTGTGGCACCAGTGCTACACTTCTGAAGCACGTAGTAGTTTAACTGTGGCACCAGTGCTACACTTCTGAAGCACCCAGTAGCCTCATCTCCATGATGCGCCAATTGGCGGTTTCGTAATTACAGCCCATTCAAACCGACTCCAACATTTACTTTATTAGCTCCCTTTCAGGCACAGCTGACGGCAACTTTGCGTGCATTTCACGTCATTCAAATTCGGTAGGCTGGAGGCATCCGGGTGCTTATTTGTGCATTCCTTGTTTGTCTTGGAAAACTTCCTTAATGCCTCTGCATTCCTTGTTCGTTCTGAAAACTTCCCTGTTTGTTTCTTTTCTCTGCCCTTGGAATGCCTTCTCATATCTGGCACGCACGTACACAATGAATCCCGCTCAGCTGATACGGCGACGGAAATAATGACCAGACGACGACGCTGACCACTTCGGTTCAGCTAGCGGCAAGGGTGAGACTATAGTAGGACGTCTCTTGCCCTCCTGCAGCCCGGACAGCGTAGTCGGTAAAGCGACTAGGCTGCGTGTCCGGCGGTCCGGTGTTCAAATCGCGGTAGTGACAAGAGATTATTCTCTCTCCCAAAACACCAAGCCCGGCTCTGGAGCACACCTCATCTCGCATCCATTCCGTACCGGGGTTCTATCCCAGGGCTCAAGCGGTCGTCGGGTCGTGACGCTTACCACTCACCTCCTTCTGGCCGGTTAAGAATATGTGGAGCTACACCTCCACTTCCCCTGTATGCCACCATGGCGTAATCAGGAACAAATTTACCTTCATCCTTGTGCTGCTTGGCTCAAAGCAAAAGACTGATCATGACAGGATAGGGCACATCTACATCCCCCGGCACAAAGTACGCTCGCTCTAACGCGATTTCAAACGAATTTTGTTAGCTGAATCCTTCAGAGCCCACTGGTTAGTACATGCACCGCCATGTTCAACACTAACACAAAGCCTGCTGCACTTTGTGTGCTCCGTATTATTTGTCAAATAAACAGCCATTATTTCTTCTAAGCAACAACATTTTGACCTGGGTGAGAGGGGGGGGGGGGCGTGGCGAGGAGTTGAGAGATGTGCATAACGTTGAGATTCATAATTGTCACACTCACAGCCCCCTGCAACACAACTCTATTGCCTTACTGTATCAGACTGTACGGCCACTGATACAAAATCGACTGCATTCTTCAGCTACTGCCAGCCATATGCAGGTCATCACTACAGAATGTATTAATTCAATCAGCTGCTTGATATTATACCAACACTATTAAAAACGTCACTTCCCGTAACAATTACACTACTTTTCTTGAAATTATCTTCTCTCTCTCTCTCTCTCTCTCTCTCTCTCTCTCTCTCTCTCTCTTCTCCGCAGCAGATGTTACGGACGCACGGCAGCCTGAAGGCTTATTGTCCAACTCTGTGATGAATGTAATTAAGTTTTTCGTTTTTCTGTGTAATGGCGCATCGGTCGAATGTACCTGACATGGGAAAACCGAAGTACTCAGGGGAAAAAAACTCTTTCAGTGTAACTTTGTCCATCACAAATCCCACATGGACTGACCCGGGATCGAAGCCGAGCCTCCGAGGTGACACGCCAGCGACTAACCGCCTGAGCCATGGCACGACCTGGAAACTGTCTAGTTATAGGTCATAATTTGTAAAAAATATTACAGCTACATAATTCTTGAGATGTGAAATGTTAAAAGAACTAATTAGCCAAAATAACATGAAACAAATCTAACGCACGATTACGTAGCATGACTGTTCCAGTACAGAATAAGTGTAATTCTTAACAAGTGTTACTTTTGCCTATCGTATGTGTTCCAATGGTCACGGTATTTGTTATTCCTGTAAATACACTAAATACAGAAGTAAGAGATGACCTGCAGATGGCTGGCATGAGCCGAGACATGCAGAAGATAACGGATCAGTCACTGTAAACAGCCGGATTTTCTTTCCCCTGTGGCGCAACAGCCCCCAGTGGGTCAGGGTCTCCTCATCAGCAAAGCTTCACGTTCACAATCAGACACACCACATTCGGTAGGACTCGTCTGGATGAGTGATCAGCCCGATGCAGAGACCTCTATCTGACAACACTCACAAAACACAGACATCCATGCCCCCGGCGGCATTCGATCCCCCACAATCTCCGTAAGCAAGCGGCCGCAGACCCACGCCTTAGACTGCGCGGCCACTGGGATCGGCATAATCTCACAGACTAAGTAAATAATGCTACAACGAAGGGAATTGCTGGTATGACGATTACTGTTAATAACAACACACGGGTGCACAATATGGTGTACTTTCTACCTTTCAAGGTGCGAATAACGTCTATAAAGACAGTGCAACTCCGCCAATGAAAATCCACACTGCTGAAACAGAAAGCAAAACTCGGTGCGAGTGAACCAGCGACGGACGGACGGACCCTTGACCACGTCTCTTGCTTCACCGTCAGTAGTCTGTGTGAATGATGCAGCAACAACTCACACAGTGCGTGCATGGGGCTGAAATCATTCTAAATAAGATACAAAACATCAGTACGTACTTTCGGTCAGTCTGTTTGGATGACAGAGCAGTCAGCCGGTGAAATGCAGTGGACTGCAGCCAACCAGCACACACCACACGTGTTGACACCGTGTTCAGCGACGGAACAATACAACACCGCATCCGATAACAGCACGCTCGTTAATTTTTATGACATTTACGCCAAACAAATCTCAGTTGGATAGATATTTAACTACACCAGCACCCCTGTTACTTTACATAACCATGAGGCAATGGTGTTCATCAGCACACAATCAGCGATCGGCATACAGCACAGGGTATGATTACCACTCAGCGATCGGCATACAGTACATGGTATAATTACCACTCAGCGATCGGCATACAGCACAGGGTATGATAAGCACTCAGCGATGTGCATACAGCACAGGGTATGATAAGCACTCAGCGATCTGCATACAGTACAGGGTATGATTACCACTCAGCGATCTGCATAGAGCACAGGGTATGATAAGCACTCAACGATCGGCATACAGCACAGAGTATGATAAGCACTCCAGGCACCAATCCACCTACCCGAAACACTACCATTAACATTAAAACGCTTACATTTTGCTCACAACATGTGCGTACCAATTTTGTATTGTCTAAGCACCAGTGATCTGCCAACTCAGTCCCTGTGTATTCTGTAGGGCAGGAAGTGAGATACTGTATACTTAGATGGTCACACACCACCGCAAGGGCTGATGGTGATCGGGGTTGACCCCCACAGCTTACGGAACTTACATCACCAAGCACATGCATACATAGGACAGCAAGTACGGCTCGGGTTACTGGACAACGTCCATGCCCGCCATCGCGTTTCTCTCTTTCAGGCTTCAACATGCACGTTTTGTCCCGTGGCCTGCTACTTGTGTATCCATCGCAGTACAAACGAAACTGTCTTATTCCTCACATAATGCCCACTCTACACAACCACCACATTCATCACACGAAACTAATCAGTAATGAACGTGGAATAAAGCTTTCTTTACGGCCGTAGCAACGACGTTCGTCTACAAAGGTCCACAGACTGTTTCTATTGCAATCGTTAACAAAGATGTTACTAGCCGGCATGCAGGGGGAGTGGAGACACAGCTCCAAGCCCTCTTAGCCTCCAAACTGGTGGAACTTTCACACTACACCCGTTTCAATCCCTGGAGTAGACCCTCCCAGAGCCAGTGTGGACAGTTTCGAAAAGAGGAACACTTCAGCACGTAGCCTAGTCACTATGTCGACTGGGCTACCCAATCTCCTTGTCTAATGCAAAACATAAATGTATTGTTCATGGTCACCCTCATTGTCTCTCCTTCTCCAGCACGCGGCAAATTCCTGTGACAAATTGCAAACAGCAGCGCGTTCTTGCAGTACGAGTGTCACACGATGGCCTTCACAGTATGACCAGAAATATGTTAACCATACAACAGATGACCAGATATATGTTAACCATACAATAGATGGCCAGATATATGTTAACCATACAACAGATGACCAGACATATGTTAACCATACAACAGATGACCAGATATATGTTAACCATACAACAGATGACCAGATATATGTTAACCATACAACAGATGGCCAGATATATGTTAACCATACAACAGAGTGATTTCAGGCTTCCGCCGCAATGCAGATGAGATCTGCGCTCTTCTGGGATACTGCGCAGTGTTGAGTGGTGGCTCTGTACCGACGTTTCGGGACCACCTTTCGGTCCCCTCTTCAAGGGCCAAAAAGTCCAAGAATCTTGGAAATCTGTCACTAATTGTTTTAATAACCACTAAGTTGTACAGTGGAACAATCAAGTTGTGGAAACGAGGGCTGGAGAAGCGCTAATTTCTTCGCCGAACAACACTCCTTAAAGGTGCACGGCCTGGCAAAATGTCGAAATAATCCCCACGTCTCTCAGGTTCCACGCCTAGTTATACTCAGTTGTGCCACAAGTGGGCGGGCCTTTCTCCTGTCCTCTCGTTTCTTACAGTCAAAACATACAAAAAACAAGGGTTACAACATAAAAACCTCCCACGCTCTGCACAGTGCTAGCAGACACAACACACGTGTCCGTGCAGCAAAAGAATGTCGCTAGCCACCGTCTGGGAAATACAAACTGTGGCCCGTAAGCCATCATGTGCCGCTAGATGGCTACAGCACAGCCATCTCCGCCTTTGTCAGAACTAGAAGAATGCGATAAAGAAAACATCGCACACGACGACGCGTGAAAGGGGAAATGAAAGGGGCAACAGGAGAATGGAGTGGATATCCAGCATGCCTCGCAAGACAGCGGAGCACAGCCTCGCCAGCACAGTATAAATGCTAGCAGCTGAGCCGCACACCTCGGCTGCCAGTAGTCGACTGAACTGTCGCCCCCCACCGAGTCACATGGACTCGTCCGTTTCGCCGAAAGAGGAAATCTGGTATCTGCGTGTGCCATCTAATCTCACGTGCACTCTACTTCTAGACACAAAATCACACTGTGTTATTCAAAAAGTGGGCAGTGGGAACCCTGACGCCTTCCTAACACAGCCCTTGATGCCTTTACTAAGCCTTTGTGGCAGGCCGTGCAATGGTTCTGGCGGTTAGTCGCCGGCCTCTCACCGCGGAGGCCGGGTTTGTTCCCCGGTCAGTCCATGTAAGATTTGTGATGGGCAAAGTGGCACTGGGACAGATTTTTCACAGAGCATGTCAGTTTTCCCGTCAATTTCATTCCACCGGAGCTCCATTGCACGGAAAAACGGAAAAAACTAATCAGTTTCATCACAGGGTTGCACAATAAGCCTCGCAGCTGCGGGGCGTCCGTAGCACCTGCTGCGGGGCCCACCTCCATAACAAAAAACTCTGTGGCGCTTCGCCATACCAATCCTGCCCGGGTGGGCTGTACTTGAAAAAGGTTAACCACCACTGTGTTATTCTATCACGTTTACTTTCTTAGACGTTAAAACAGATGTAGCTGTCTGCAGAAATTTCCCAAGTATATACCCTGAATATTCAGCAAAAAGATTTCAAAGCATCTGTCAACGGCTACAGTGTACAACAGTGTATCACAGTGAAATGAGTTGTTTCGCCAATACTGATGCTGATAACTACAAGAAGTTCGCCGTGAAATTCCAACGGCTCCTATGCTAGTGATAAACACAAATTTTCATCCAAATTCTATTACAGGGACAGTACTTAGGGTGGAGACGTAAAGTGGTGAGAACGCCGTAACTGGCTGATGGCGCGGCAAATCCAGGTGACGTGTTCTACACTAAATCTTCCAGAACTTTTCCCAAAGCGACTCCTCAAATCGATGCAGTTCTGAGTACCACTTGTTGCGGGTATGACACCAGTTTATTCAACTAAAATCAGCGTGGTTTACTTGTCTTTTGTTACATTCCACATTATCCACTAGACGGCTTCCATGACCATTTTGCCTTTTCCAAGCTTCATATTAACAGCTTCGTTGCAGCCATCGCAGTCCAGCTGATTCAGCAGAACAAGAAGTTTGCGGTATACGACCCGACAGCTCCTCATATTCTACACATACCAAAACCAGTTCTATCCAGTTCACATCCTCAAAACACAGTCATCAAAAAAAAAAAAAAAAAAAGACGCTGTGGTTACGAATACCGCAATTTACTGCTGTACTGCACTACCAGCACCGGCTCTCGAATCACAACACTAACGAAGGGCGGCTGATTTTATTCACGTAAAACACAATTTGCGGGAAAATGTTTTTCAATTCCCTATAACCGAAGCCAGCCCTTCACTACTGACGATTTTCGTAACGGCTGTAGTCTCTACCTTCATCTCTTCAACCTGGCAGCCAGCATCAATGACCGACAATAAACTACGAACTGTTAGTTCGTGTCTCGCGACACGAAATTTATTAATTTCAGTGCAACTACCGTGTCCTTTTACGTTACTGCCATCGTCTCCCACGAAATATCTTCCGATGCGCTGATCAAAACGGTGAGGCGTTTTGTTCCTTCCAAATGCATTGCACATGCATGGCCCTTCTCATGTTTTTTTTACTAAATTACCGAAACAAAAGCAATACACACTGTGAAGCTCTTAGTTTTCTGATTCCAAATTAACCTTTTAAAGCCTAGCGGTAACTTTACATACCGCCAGGTTTAACATTAAAAAATTCTACGTGGTGCCCACATTGCGTTTATGTGTTTTGTACGGATCTCAGAACAAACAGCAATTTTCGCCTTATAAAACATTAAGAGACTGGTTTTTATAACCGAAGTGGAGAGTGTTTACAGCGCGGTACGCACGGAGTCCTTATATAAAACAGATACGCTTCGTCTTTAAAGGGTTAACACGTCCAGTCTGTCATCAATGTCAATGCCAAAGGTACAAAACTCAGTAAGATTCCTGCCCTCCAATATTCCAACCGTCTAATATCAAATATTCCACTCTCTCTGATATCACAGGGTCCTCATAACCTCAAAGGCTTCCACAACTTGATCCCCTTTTTTTCGTCTCGCAATACTTTTATCGCCCAGTGGCCGCGCGGTCTGAGGCGTAGGTGTGCGGCCGAACGCTTGCTGGGATTGCGGGTTCGAATCCTGCCAGGGGACATGGATGTCTGTTGTGAGTGTTTGTGTCGTCACGTAGAGGTCTCTGCGACGAGCCGATCCCTCGTCCAGGGCAGTCCCACCGACTGTGATGTGTGTCTGAGTGTGATCAAGTGAAAAATAAACAACCTCGACACCTGCTGTGAGTAGCTAGAAGACGGACTGACTACGAAACGATTTTATCATCTTATGTGCTCACGCCATGATTGCATCTGATCGCGGGCAAACGCTCGCACCTAAACATACACGAATTTTATCCTACAATGAAAATTGCCGCAATAATCACACGCATTGGTCCAATGCTTTTAAACTTTTACTGAACCACCGTGTAACAACTGTGATCAAGAGACAACTAACCCCCCCCCCCACCGACTGTATACCGGAGCCATAGCTCAGGTTTATCACCGCTGAAACTCAGTTCAGTTCATTCACGGTAGACAAACTACTGTGCATTTCTGGTAAATTGAGACTTGGAAGGTATTTAAGGAATGAGATTAGTACGGGGTACGTATTCGCCTGGCAAAGGAACGTGACAGCTAATACTGTCTGTACAAAAACATTTATCGCTTGCATCAGAGTGACTGCAACAGATCCAAATATTGTAGCAGCCGACGTATTTTGTACTGGTATTTGTCACCGAGAACTAGCGCCACAAAACACGTACAAGCCTCATACCCCCTTTTTGCTTCTTCCTTTCTCTACTTCCTCACCCGGGAAATTTCCAGTTTACCAGAACTTCACAGTAGCACTGGATAATTCACTCCCCAGCCTTTTGATTTTGCCCGGCCAATCACAGTTCTACCACTGCTCTACACTCACATATCACTGCCGCCTGAGGTGTGCAGTGGCCCCGACCAGGTAGCACATTGTCCTACCCTCGGTCTTCAAGCATGAAGCTTCTTCTCTGATCTGACACCTGCAGGGTAACAACGTAACATTGTGAGAACACTTCGGGAATCCTCCGACCTGCCCATACGTCTACAGGTTTGTATAAGTTACAGCACAAACATGGGCATGCAGTTTCAACCCAAGTACCGGACGAAGGGAAATCCCTTTCTCTCCACTGCCAGGCATTAGATTTTGTGTCCCACACAGCGGAAATTCATTTGTAACATGGTTTTAACGTGACAAGTCTACGTAAGGTACCAAACACAATCTCTTTAAAAAACAGCCTTCAAACGAGGTTATGTACCATTCCGGACATCAGTCTCGTCACTTCTCGTTACGCAACAAAATCACGTTCACTATGTTTCGACAAAAAGGTAAGGATCACGCAGACTTTCATGCCCCATGCAACCAATTAGCCTGTCAGCAGCTCAGCATTAATACACGCAACACTTGGTCACAAAGACGGAATGACGGAACATGCACTGTTATCAGAACTCACGGTAAAAGACGGACTCTGCACTAACGTCATCAGGACTCTCACGGTGAATGGCAGTGTGCACTAACGTTATCAGGACTCTCACGGTGAATGGCAGTGTGCACTAACGTTATCAGGACTCTCACGGTGAACGGCAGTGTGCACTAACGTTATCAAGACTCTCACGGTGAATGGCGGTGTGCACTAACGTCATCAGGACTCTCACGGTGAATGACGGAATGTACACTAATGTTATCAGAACGCATGGTGAATGACGGAGTGTGCACTAATATTATCAGAACGCATGGTGAATGACGGAGTGTGCACTAATATTATCAGAACGCATGGTGAATGACGGAGTGTGCACTAATAAGACTCGT
>BLKM01000363.1:688556-765096 GCA_013340265.1 Coptotermes formosanus
CCCCCCCCCCCCCCCCCCCCGCCAAGTGAAGATGTAGGCAGCAGGTACTTCGGGAAGCAATTATCTAACCCGACTTATCTACGTCACACCTCAGAACAACAATGTCATGCAGCAGCTGCCTCCGAAACGTTAGCACTTGAATCACACGATCTCACATTCCAAGACCAAGCAAGCTGTAGCACGCAACAAGTTTCTCCGAGCCCTTGATACCATTCTACCAGAACACACGGCGTCACAGCACATTCACATGACGTCTGCGCGCTGCGCTCGGCCGCCCTCGGCTCTCCTCGGCCTGATCATGAAGACAGAACCGTTGGGTCGGTTTTCAAGGGCGCGAGGGGTCGCAACCATACAGGAATGCACACACTCCGGACCGGACCTCTCTGTCTTCTCCAGACACCAGGTTGCCACATCGGCAAACGATAACAATTGCCTCCGGAACTCATCGCACGGCGTACAGCGCATGCCATTCTTGAAAACTGAAAAGCACATGACAGCCGTGATATTCGCCATCCTTAAGCTGGTGTGTCGCATTGAAACTGTAGTACTAACGCGTCATACTCTGAAGGTCGCGGGTTCAAATCTTCGCCACTATACCGACTACCCTCACTCAGGTTTCTCATTCCTCCACACAAATGCACGATACTGCCTGAATTTGGGTGGGTTCCGCTGTCCTACAGACCACCCGGCATTCTTTATTCGTTAACTGTAATTCCACAATAAATAACCTATAATATACACAGCGTAACAAAACAAGGCAAAGCTATGAGGACTTCTGGGATGTGACACATGCATCGACGTTTCATAGCAACCTGCTGCCTCCATCACGGGGGCAGTAGCCACCTTAAGTACCGTCAGGCGGTTAGTCACCGGCCTCCCACCGCGGAGGCCCGGGTTCGATCCTGGGTCAGTTCATGTGGGATTTGTGGTGGACAAAGTAGCATTGGGACAGGTTTTTCCCAAATACTTCTGTTTTCCCCTGTCAGTAACATTCCACTGGTGCTCCATTACTAGGAAAAGGACAAAAAATAATCTTCATCTTCATCACAGGGTTGCACAACAAGCCTCAAGGCTACAGTGCGTCCGTACCGTCTGCTGCGGGGCCCTTTATCAATTAAAAAACCCCCGAATTGGATACATCTCTCTTTGGGGGTTTCATCATGCATCATATGCAGAGGTGAAATATCTCTGCGCACAACGAAGACATTGAGTGGACGTATGGTTCCTCTCATTATTAACGTCGGTGCTAGCTACGGTGGTCAGCCTCAAGCCCCGGCCGCTTTACCCCTTGAACAAAATCCCCGCAGATACCCACTGAATAGGCTGGGTGGGCCCCAGAGTCGGTCCGCACGTTTTGACAACAGAAAATTCTGTCACATGCTGGGATCCGAACCCCGGATCATTCAGCCCGTAGAGGACTCGCCACACCGGCTGCAGTGGCCCTGTTCCCTGGTAGTGAGACGCATATTGTAAAACAGGTTTCGGATTGACCAGATTTAAATGGTGAATTCTGTGTCTACGATGACGCAGCTTCATGAAGACTGTTTCACGGGATATCGCGACACAGCATGCTTCACAGGCCCACGTACTGGCGATTCGGGGAACCCCCTATTGCTAACCGACAGGCACACTGGCAGCGAGTTATGATCATGCTGCCAACCTGGAAGGCACGTACTTTGCATTTAGTCCAAAAACAAGGAAAGCAGGAGTTCTGTGAAAGTTGTCTGTCAGTCGGTCGTACTTAATTTAAAACCGTCAACGAATTTCTAACCGCCCTTTCAATATCTGTTTCTGATTTGGGACGATTCAGTGCCGATCTCCATGTAATACCGCTGATCAGCTGTCAAGTTTCATGACAAGCCGCAAACTGGAAGCCATATTTCACTCACAGGCGTAAATTATTTTCAACCCGTACTTACCCGCACTGAGGCTACAAGCCGGAAGGTCGCCGGTTCGATTCCCGATGGTGTCACCGAAATTTTTCATTGCCATAATCCTTCCGGCTGCACTACGGCCCTGAGGTCGACTCAGCCTCTAACAGAAATGAGTACCAGGAATATTTCCTGAGGGGTAAAGGCGGCCGGTGCGTAGGGCTGACAATCTTACCACATTCATGTGCCGTGCCGACTGTCTTGAAATCTGGGAGCGTCGGCCTCCTGGAACCATTAGGGCCTGTCCAGGCCTGTAATGGGACTGATTTACCTTTCACGTACCCGCATTTATTGACCGATTTGGGTAAAATTCAGTATAAACAGATATCATCATCATCATCATCATCATCATCATATGTGCAGTATTAGGCGCAGTGCCTGTTCTTCATCCGTCGAGATGAAGCTGGTCCTTCCATCTTTTCCTTGGGCGTCCTATGTTTCTCTTCCCCTTTGGCCTATATTTCAGTGCCTGTTTGGGTATCCTGTCTGTGTCCATTCTCTCCACATGCCGTAGCCACTCTCGTTGCTACCGTTTTATTTCCAGAACAATGTTCTGCACTCCAAGTTTCTCCCTCACGGATTGATTTCTCTCCCTGTCTAACTTAGTAATTCCTAGCATATGTCCTAAAAATTTCATTTGTGCTGCTTCCAGTCTTTATAAACATGTCTACACATACCCATTTATAACCTAAGTGAAAATCGGCGCATGGAAGACGCTAGAGTTCTTACGTGCATAAACTATATTTACGTGAATGCCGCATAATAACGCTTTGCAAATAAAGCCCTCCGTCGCGTTCTCAGTACTACATCCCGGGGTACAGCACTTGCTGTCCTGTTTGCTGTGTAGCATCAGCACTACATTGAACAAACACCCATTTAAAACATCTTACAACATCTCAACCAGAGCACAGACTGACCCCCATAACCTTTGAAGCAGGAATTTTCTTAATACACCAGGTGGTACACACAGCAACGACTACTGCAGCAAAAGGGTTACCGCACAATGGGCATATATAGGCCTACCACCTGCTTTAACATAACCACCGTCTGAATTTTTCCTGTGGCGTGTCTGAGTATTTCGCATGTCAAAATAAACACCGACACCTGCTCCTTCCTTAAGAGCTAAAACATGAAACCGCAATGAGGGAGTGAAAATACACAAACAAACACTCTGACACCAGTACTACATCTAACACGCAATGAAATTCAATCTCTGGCCGGAAAAAAAGGCTCCATACTTGATGAAAATTTTCCATGTTAGAGCGGTTCTAAGGCAACGGCGAAAAGAAAAGTTGCCCCAAATTTATGGCTGGAAACAAAGCGTCCAGCGCGATAGTCACCGTAACGAACTCGAGTGGATCATGCAGAGTACAGAATAACAACGAATGGTAAAGGTAAAGGTAAAGCCGTGACTGTTCACGCCACGAAGGCATGAAGTGTGAGCACGCGTACAGTTGCATTCAATAAGACAATAATGAATAACAACACCAACAGGAGCAATAAAATGATGATGATGATGATGATACCTTGCATTCGAGGTTTGATCCTGCTTCATGAACCTCGAAACGCTTTAAGTGTTCGTCATGTACTGTTAGTGCGCAAGTGTGCAGACTATAATAAGCACGCATCTTTCGGTGAAACTCACAATTCCTTGATCGTATTTAAAGCTCTCGTTTTTCCAAGCACGTTTATATGTGTTTTATTCTACAAACGAAAATGAAAGTCCACGGACCTGCTACCTTCAAAATGAAAATAAAAGTTCACGCATGCGTTACGCTCCAAACGACAACAAGAGTCTACATGTGTTACGCTCCAAACGAAAATAAAACTAAAATTAACCCGAATAATATTTAAAGATTCAGTTCGTACCGCGTAGTAAACACAGTGCCTCTGGATTATATAAAGACCACTCGGTCAATGCATAGCGAAATAATTGCTGGTAGTTCTGAAATCCACACACGTGGAATTTTTATTGTTAAACGTGGTGGTACATGAAACAACCACTGGGCTCTAAAGGGATAACCGAATAACGTCTGGCATAACTGCCCCAACTGCACCCAGTATAAGAGACGTTATAACAATCCGGACGAGCGACAAACTGCCTTTCATTCGGGCCAGACCAACAACTCGGCCGGACGCAACATTCGTTGAGTCACCAACAGAAGACGACCCACACGAAAAAGGTAGCTGTAATGCCAACCCTACGGTACTTAATCTCTTGTATGGCCGGTCGATAGCGAGACGCCGAGCAGGCAGCACGTGAATGAACGCCGACCTCATAATCGATTCGCTCATTGAGCCCGCGCGCGCGCGCCTGCGTCATATCTAAGCATGTCTGCACCCACGCGACGCCGAATAGACCTAGCCGTCTTATTAACGAGTTCTTCAGACGTCTGCATAGTAGGCCAAGCTGCGGCCTGCCCGGTAGCAGTTCCATCCCCGGCACAGGCACGTCCGCAGCCTTTGTCCACCCAGCCGCCTATCCAACCCGTACCCGGCGCACTGCCCACCGGCATAAAGCGGCCGGGGGAAGAAACACACCGCTCGCATCCATGAATTCGTGGAGCTACGCCTCCACTAATTCATGCGTCATGGCGTACTGCTGTGGATCTTTCTATGTGGTTGGTTTTGGTAGCTAGGTATAGAGTCTTGGCCCAATTCTTGGGGGACATTTCTTCCGTGACAACAATATTTTTGCAAGTTTGACCACTGCCACCGAATGAAAACCCAATTAGAGTTAATAAATATAATACCAAATAAACTCACTTGCAGATTTACTCAACTAGTGCATACACTCTGAGAACACTTCTGTACGAGGATCGACGCTAGTTATTAAACAAATCAGTACTTCAGTGCACGAGAACGTTATGTAACGCGTGTTTGTCTAATCGCCTTTTTGGGGGGGGCGGTTGTTGTGGTCAGGAACGTAGCTATCAGAGGCCACTGTCATTACTCACCCCCGACCCGGAAAAAGAACTAGGTACGCCACTGGTTGTGGCTCTGTCTTCGCCTACTCCAAATACCCTGTGACGAAATTGGGTTGTAACTGCCCCACTAAAATTCTACAACGAAGCGTTATGGGGCACAAGACCCGAAACAAAACTTTACACGTAAAGCTAAATACATTTTTATACAGGCAAAGTTGCCTCTGTGCCCAAGCACGTCATGAGAAAATGAATGGGAGGGAGAGAAGGGGGAGCTTTTAACAATTCATTACCTACGCACTTTCTGGGGAAGAGTGTTCTAGTTTCACGTTCCGGAAGATTTACCACATAAGAGAAAATAATTATGGTCTTTAGGCAGGAGATGGAGGGATTGGGCGAGGGCCGTCATGGACGCTGCGCTAAACACCAAAATTCCTGCCCCCCAAAAGACTTCCATTCCTCAACACACTACCTGTAGTCAGATTAGTGTCCATGTGAGTATGTACGTATTTTTCCTTCGTGAAGAGTTTACAAGATAACTATCACCGACAGATGACGTCTATTTCATTACAAGGCCTACACTCCCATAAGATCCCGTCATTACTCCGTGTTGATGCGAGTCCGACCCAGGATGGACCCTAACCTTTTAAAGTCTAGCGGGTACTTTACATAGCACCTGGTTTAACATTAAAAAATTCTACGTGGTGCCCACATTGCGTTTATGTGTTTTGTACGGATCTCAGAACAAACAGCAACTTTTGCCTTATAAAACATTAAGAGACTGGTTTTTATAACCGAAGTGGAGAGTGTTTACAGCGCGGTACGCACTGAGTCCTTATATAAAACAGATACGCTTCGTCTTTAAAGGGTTTTTATAACCGAAGTGGAGAGTGTTTACAGCGCGGTACGCACTGAGTCCTCATATAAAACAGATTACGTTCCGTCTTTAAAGGGTTAAAGAAATCTTGTAGACCAGTATGGATTGGACGAATCTGGCTGAGGACAGGGTCCCACTGCGGGCTTTTATCAGCAGGCTTCCACTGATACAAGTCAGGGTTCCAGAGAAGGCAGTGGCCAAGCAACTATCGGTCTCTGACTCACAATAATTCCACTAGCCGTATTTACGTACGGCTTATCCACAAACAGGAGCTGTTTATACAGTAATATACGTACATCAGAGAACGGCCCCCTTTATTGAGATGCCTGGTACACCACTGCATGCGACGGGTTTATTTACTGTATATTTAATGACGCACTGAATAACTCACACTAAATGGGCTAGAATGGAGAGGTCATTAGTGAATCATGAACCTGAAAGGATGTGGAAAGAAATCGTCCTAGCCTGGTTTGACGACCGCACCCGCAATTTACCCCAGTCAGGACGGACTGTTGAGATTTGAACCCAGAACCTCTACACCATGAAGGACAGTACTATTTGCTCAACCGCCATGTTCAGTGTAAGGTTAACTACATGTCGTAAAGCGGCCGGAGCGTGAAGCTATTGCCCACAGGACGACCACATACGTCGCAGCAACCTGGCCTCAGCCTTCTTAAAACCACCGCCTCATGGTGATTAAGCCCAGAGACCAGACAGGCTCGCCCCCATTTCGGGGGTGGTGTGTAGGTCAACCGGTGAGTTCACGAGCGAGGAAGGCGCCAATGGGACGGGGTCAGGGCGAGTCAAACGCAAATCACTCACATCGCCGGTCGAATTAACAATTTCTGTCTTGTGAATGGAAGAACGGAAGACCTGAAGAAAACAGTGACAACTTTACACTACACTTCTTCAAACATTATTAAGCCATTGCTTCGCAGGCTCACTTTCTTTAACGACGTCATATCGGTCACAAAAACTCAGAAAATCTTATTGTGTTTACTAATTTCCAGAAGGCAGCCGGGATAAATCGGTCTACAGTGAAAATCCAACGGGCTAGACGACCAAGGAATCGGCCTTCGATTCCCGGTAGGGGCTTAAACCAACCTCCTATCTGCTGATCATCGGGGCCCTTTACTCAGCAGTGTCAAGCTTACGTATGAGTGGAGTTATACCTACACTCCACTCTACGCCTTCACGCACTTACCATTACATGAATGTTACAAATAAAACAGTAAAGAAAAAATAGGACTTTTACTTCTGAATTTACAGTAAATTTTTACAACAATCATCCTCAGCTTCAATTACGCGTGCTGACACGTCTGTGCATGCAGCGTGCAGATGACTTCAGTTGACCGACACTGTCCCTGGCACGAATTCCATCACCCGAAATGTGACGGAGCAATGCACATATTGTTACGTGCACATCATACCATTTACGTGCTCCACAGATGAAAATAAAGGATCGTGACATCCGGTGATCTGGGTGGCCAGTCACGGCGAAGGAAGAGAAGATGGCAAGACATAATCAAGTCTTGAACTAATAATCACCAAAAAATGCACAATACTGGAACAGTTTGTGTTAAAAACTGTACAAAGCCCCTACCGCACGATGAAAATGCACGGTGTTAATAACAAAGAGTTCACAATTTGTCACCTCCATACCTGGCTGCTGTTATTCAAAGCAACACCACACCTGTTGTAAATTCTGATTACGCACGTGTAAAATAATTTATGAATAACAGAATTAAGGCTGCGAAATGGAAACAGCATGTTTTACTGCCACGCTTGCACACACCACTCCCTACTCTCAAATAAAATATTCCATGGACGCAGTTCTGTCCGTTAACTGTCCGCCTTTCATTTCCGTCTGCAGAGAACGAATCACTTGAGACGCACAGTTGCCAAATAATGTGATTCTTTTCCATTTTACCTTGAGAGTCACCATGCCCATGACAACAAGACGGAGGGGAGGTGAGAGGCGTCCAAGGTTTGTGTGTCTAGTGTCTGTCTGGCCAGTCACTGCGCCCAATTACTTCCTTAACGCTGCCTCCTCACTATCATGGCCTTGTGTGTCTCGGGTGTGAGGGCCGTCTGCTGCTGCGTGCGACGGGAAATTCCCATAAAGAGCTTCCGAAAGGCCGTCGCAGATGTGACAGTTAGCGAACCACAGCAGTATCTCACATGTTACATTTCGGACACAAAAATGTAGGTCTCTCGCTGTAGAAGGTGTAATTAACCTTTTAAAGCCTAGAGGTAACTTTACATACGACCAGGTTTAACATTAAAAAATTCTACGTGGTACCCACATTGCGTTTATGTGTTTTGTACGGATCTCAGAACAAACAGCAACTTTTGCCTTATACAGCATTAGCAGATTCTTTTCTATAACTGAGACGGGTAGTGTTTACTGCGCGGTACGAGCTGAGATATTATATAAAACAGCTACGCTTCGTCTTTAAAGGGTTAAAAAATTCTACGTGGTGCCCACATTGCGTTTATGTGTTTTGTACGAATCTCAGAACAAACAGCAACTTTTGCCTTATAAAACATTAAGAGATTGGTTTTTATAACCGAAGTGGAGAGTGTTTACAGCGCGGTACGCACTGAGTCCTTATATAAAACAGACACGCTTCGCCTTTAAAGGGTTAACCTTTTGGTTCCATAAAAAGGCGAGGAAATTGTGGGATACTTAGGTGGCTGTCAGACCTACCAGGATGAATTTGATCCATGGAGTAAGTTTGTCTCCCCCCCCCCCCCCAACCACCACGATCACCACCACCACACTATTACACCCGAGACAGCGTGGTCGGTATAGCAAGTAGGCCACTGGCTGGACGATCCAGGGTTCGGATACCGATAGCAGCAAGAAACTATATTTTCCGAAAAGTTCAGACTGGCTCTGCAGTCCATAAAACCTCCCATTCCATGGGTATCAAGGTTGTTTCCGTGGATAAAGCGGCCGGAGCGCAAAGCTAACCACTCACCTCCATCTACAGCCAAGGTTAAGAAGGAGGGAAGTTACATCCCCAATCCCCCATATGCCCTCATGGCGTATACAAGGCCAACTTTACATTCACCCCCCACACCCTTAACCACACAAAGCACAGAGGTTACTATCTGCACCAAGCGCTACAACATTGACTGTCTAAACATTTTTGCTGTGTAGTGCACTGATGCGTTCCGTGTGACGACCCAACAGCCACCATTCCCCTAAACAGTACCGACCGATTACACCCCTGCCGTTGTTACGAAGAAGCATTTTGTCTTCTGAGATCTGCGCTTTTCAGGGATATTAGGCAGCGTCGAGTGGTAATCCTTTACCGCCGTTTCGGGACAACCTATCGGTCCCATCTTCAAGGAGCAAGAAAAGTCCAAGAAGAAATTTTGACTTCTTGACCCTTGAAGATGGAAGCGATACGTTGTCCCGAAACGTCGGTAAAGGATTACCACTCGACGCTGCGTAATATCCCTGAACAGCGTACTCATCAACGTCGCGGCGGAAGCCTTAAATCACGGGACAGCGTGTCTTCAGTTAGGTTAGAAATTAATATTTAAATATTATTCCGGGTTTCGGGGGGGGGGGGGGGGATCACAGGCAAACACTGTCGTGTTTCGAGCTGTCATTATGAATTCCTTGCAACACGCACATGTTCAGAAATCTTTCGGAACAGAAAAAAAACTGTTTACAGTGGCGGTGTGACGGGAACGTTAACTGTGCATAACTGCGTCATACCGCTATGACACCTCACACACTCCACCACAGCCCCGTGCCCCCAGCAATTAATTACCACACTATTAAGACGTATTGCGAAATGAAGGTACTCGTGTATCTGTGAAGGTCACTGGTCAACTTCACGCCCCAGCCACTTCATATGCAAGGGCAACAGCACCATTGCCCTCTGGTTAGGATGATGGGTGGGTCCCCCACAGCCGGCTGAAATGCGGCGTCCCTGCCCAGAATTGAACCCCCGACACCTCGGTAGTCCAGCATAGATCTCGGACGCTATACAGACTGAGTCACCCCGCATTACGTTCTAATAACTAACACCCGGAACGAAACCAATATGGCTGACGTGCGAACAGCTGTAGGCCTACCCATACGGTCCACGTCCTGACATTCAAGGTGAACCAGTGTCTACTGCTGTAGCTACCAGCGCCCATCAGCTGATCAAGCCTGGCCTTGTACGGCCGGCAGAGTTCAAAGGACCGGCGGGGCACCGAAATCATTTCATTTCAAACAAGCCACTGAACGAACGTACACTGCATAGTCGCTGCGCGAATTCACCGTCCTCTAGTTTGTATCATCATCATCATCAGCAGCAGCATCTAACTAACTAAGTATATGGAGCAGAGGCCTTCCTGAGAAGCTAACAGTTTCTCAGCTAGTCAAGAAATTCCCCGCATTTTATGGAACCCGAAGGTTCATTACCGCATTCACAAGAGCCCGCCACCTGTCCCTATCCTGAGCCAGCTCAATCCAGTTCGTGCCCCCCCATCCCACTTCCCGAATATCCGTCTTAATATTATACTCCCATCTACGCCTGGGTCTCCCAAGTGGTCGCCTTCCCGCGGGTCTCCCCACCAAAATCCGGTATGCACCTCTGTCCTCCCCCATACGTGCCACATGCCCCGCCCATCTCATTCTTCTCAATTTGATTACCCGAATATCATAATCATCATCATCACTCACTCACTTCTCCTCCTCCTCCTCTTATAAACCACATTCTGTAAACGGCCAGTTCACAGCTGAAGGTGAAGCAATATTTTACAGATTTGGTTAAGACGTCATGACCAAGTAACTAGTACCCCGCAAGGCAGCTACAAAAGACAACAGAACAGAGAAAAATAAGGGCACACACCCTGCATGTATGGAGCTTACGGCTTGTCCACCCCGACGGTGGTGGCAGAACGTTCCACAGAAACGTCGGTAAATTCCTAGCACGCCACACGATAGCAATTTTCACATGCACATAATGTACACGGACTTTACCATTCAAAGTCAACCTGCCGGCCGATCGCAGTGGCCGCGCCGTCTCATGCGTGGGCCTGCGGCCGCTCGCCTGTTGGTATTGAGGGTTCGAAACCCGCCGGGGTCACGGATGTTTGTCTCTGGTGCTGTTTCAGATAGAGGTTTCTGTGAAGAGCCGATTCCTCGTCCAGAGCAGTCCTACCAACTGTGTATGACACTGAGTTTATCAGGCGCAACAAAAACCCAGACAGAGGTCGGGCTAAGGCAGACAGGAAAGTCTTTAATCTGTATGGCATGCACGCTGAGTATTAGCAGCTGAAATTAACACCAGGTAATTAGCGACTGACACTTTTATATAATGAATAATGGCTGACGTCACTAAACCCATTCTGTACTCAGAAAATCCTTACTTCGAATCTCGACCGAAATACCAGCAATTGTGGGACGTTTCGTTGTTACTCCCTGACTCTCAACGTAACTGTCTGGGCAAACAGCTGAAGCAATAAGGTCATAAAAATAACACACAATGGTTAACTTACAACATAGAAAACACGCCGCGTCTCAATTACGAATACGAATCAGTCAACGCTGGTTAGGGAAGTACTCGCTATTTGTTCTATAAGTCATACGAAACACACAAACACCATACGCGGATGAAGTTCCCTTTTCTACAGGACCTACATGGGCGGTAAAAACCCCATCACCACCGCGCGGTCCGCTCCTCACGTCTTCCCACTTCACAGGCATAAAATTTAACCCTTTAAAGACGAAGCGTATCTGTTTTATATAAGGACTCAGTGCGTACCGCGCTGTAAACACTCTCCACTTCGGTTATAAAAACCAATCTCTTAATGTTTTATAAGGCAAAAGTTGCTGTTTGTTCTGAGATCCGTACAAAACACATAAACGCAATGTGGGCACCACGTAGAATTTTTTAATGTTAAACCTGGTGGTACGTAAAGTTACCGCTAGGGTTTACAAGGTTAACTACGTGCTAGTACCTTGTCATTCAACACAGTACCAGCCCTAAGAAATTCAGCAGACAACGAAAACGCGGTTACCCTCTGTCACGAATATATTCGTACGGACAATAAACACACATCACGATTGGTAAGTCACTGTATTACATTCTCTTTCTGCTGGATCATTATGGACTTTCAGTTTCGGCACAGACCGAGGCGCCAAGAACGCACGAAGCACGCCACACATGACAATTACACGTAAAAGTGTTGTTAACATGATTATCGCCGACGTACGCGGCATTTGTGTGACATCACGCACGATCATGGTTAGCATAAAATATGTCACGCATGTCTCCCATTTGTGACAATGCATACTCATGGGTCACATGAAAAATGTGTCTTCCATTTGTGACAGCATGCATTCCCACGTGTCGCATGAAACATGTATGTCTCCCATTTGTCACAGCACACACACTGATGGGTCACATGCAATACTTCGTGCAGCTCCCGGTTCTGGCCCACCCGGACTGCTATCCAGATTCTAGCATATGTCGCCGATCATGTCAAAGTGGAAAGCGACTAAGAGATAAAGCTGACCGCTCACTTCCATTGGTGCCGCGTGGCGTGGTGCTTATTGAAGCAGACAGGAAACGCGGCTTGTAGGATGGTTCTTCAGCACAGTCATTACACTAATTCGTATTTACTAACCATTCTATTATTTTAGGTTCCACACAAAACTGATGTGTACACTGTGGGAGGGGGTCATATTATCACGTTTGATGTTCGCTGGGACTGTAATCAGTTCATAAAACAGTTCACAGCATAGGACGGCAGACTACAACAAACCCAGTCCTTGAAGCGTACCAAAACACAGACGCGCCGTACAATCAAACTAGTTCCTGAAGGTGTCGGAAATTTCCAAACTGACAAAACTGGGGGGATCGACGTTTCGCGTTCGTCACAGAAAAAGGAAGACGGAGCGCCGAATCTTACCCTGACACATAACAATACAGTTAATGTCTTACAGCCCCACTTCCATAAGATTAATTCTAATATCACATTAACTTTGCATCTTTCCTTAGGTCTCGCAAACTGTTTCTTACCCTCATTGTTCCAAGACTTACAAAACACGAATAAGGCACCCGCTGTTGTACGTGGAGTGGTTTGGCAACCTCGCAGAAGAAATGCAGTGACACTCCACTGAGATGCCTTCGGGACCGTACCGTCTGCAGCAACGCGGTGGCTCGAGAACACCATCGCATCTTTTTCGTGAAAGCACCATAAAACAGGCACTTGCGATTAGCCTACATTGCATGCAGCAAAGATCTGGAGTCTTAAAATATCTGTTTTACTTTATTTTTGTGCAGATCTATGCCTTTAGTAGAGATCATGCGTGCATTAAACTTGCCATACATGCTGAGTACAGCTACCAACCAATGCACCTTTTATTATTATCACACCCGACATGTTTCGGCGCCCATCATGACGCCATCATCAGGAGTTCATACATTATAATCATCACAGAATATCCGTATGATTCTTGGTGTTGATGAGTTTTCCATTCATACACTCTTGTGAGAATGCCTTCATTAACCTTTTAAAGCCTAGCGGTAACTTTACGTATCACCAGGTTTAACATTAAAAAATTCTATGTGGTGCCCACATTGCGTTTATGTGTTTTGTACGCATCTCAGAACAAACAGCAACTTTTGCCTTATAAAACATTAAGAGACTGGTTTTTATAACCGAAGTGGAGAGTGTTTACAGCGCGATACGCACTGAGTCCTTATATAAAACAGACAGGCTTCGTCTTTAAAGGGTTAAGAAATCCCCGTTGATGAATTCCATAAAGGTGCTTCTGCCCCCACTACACATCAATTTGCGGCTTACGAAGAACTTTCTGAAAACCTTGCACAAACGCGGTGATGGTTTTCCTCTACTTGCGCAGTTGTTTCCAAATCTCAGTGATGCCAACGTTACACAAAGAAAATCTGTTGGCCCAAAAATTACAAAAGCTATATTTATCGAGAATTTCGAAAGGAAATTGAATTTTACTGAATTGGCTGCGAGGAAATTCTTCTAATTATTGGTTCGTGGCTTTCCGGGGAGGGGGGGTATAAAATTACTCAGAAATCATATAAAGTCCATTACAGAACTACCAGGAAGTTAGGACGCCCGACATCACCGCAGATCCACTTCTTACCCTCTCACCTCAGCTTCTTTCCTGGCCACCTACGAGCTCTTAAGTGGTGAACACGGTAAACGGTCTTATCAGGACAGAGCCAAACTGGGGCAACGGTAGCAGGGAAGGTGGATCCGGCTATGATGGGGGATGAATGCCAAATATGAACAAAAACTAATTACAATAATTCTGTAATTATATTTCAAGTACAAAACATATACTCTGTGCCCTCAAACCCTTTATTTCTTCAACAAAAGGCCTACTGTGACCAGTTTGGTCAAATCATGGCAGATCCGAATTACATTACGTCACAACGTGCTACGATATGTTGATTTATCGTTACGTCGGCAGCACACCTGGCATCGTAACAAAATCTGATTTCATTATCCTTTTAAAGCCTAGCGGTAACTTTACGTACCACCAGGATTAACATTAAAAAATTCTACGTGGTGCCCACATTGCGTTTATGTGTTTTGTACGGATCTCAGAACAAACAGCAACTTTTGCCTTATAAAACATTAAGAGACTGGTTTTTACAACCGAAGTGGAGAGTGTTTACAGCGCGGTACGTACTGAGTCCTTATATAAAACAGATACGCCTCGTCTTTAAAGGGTTAATGATGTACCGAAAAAAAGCTGCAAATTACAATCGATTATACTCGATGTTTCTTGCAAGGAACCATGCGAACCACATAATACACACCGCGTGGACAAAATGCTGGGTTTCTAGTGTCAAACCCGTCGGCGCACACACTATAACCACTAGGCTTTATGGGGGTTAAGCACGCGCTATAAAAACGTATTGGTAAGTGGGGTTACCATCGATTTTAGACGGAAATGAATCGGCAGCTCCAAGCTCCAGAAGCTTTACCCCCGTTCATCTTCCACATGGAGGCTGTCTGGACGCCGCGGTAAAACTAGGGAACTCCGTACCCTCCCAAGGAATAAAACCCCGGTTACTTGTTGTCCAGCCCGTACCGTATTCAGTTCAGTGAACTGCCCCCCCCCCCTCCGGCCCTTTATGTACGTAGGACAATTCAGCGCTGTGTGGCAGTCCCACAGACGTCGTTAAGGGTCGTACAACAGTTCGCACATAGAGGAAATGATTGTCAGACCGCAAAGACTTTGCATGCCAGCAGCCTAATTAATGAACTACGAAATTAAACAGATATGTAAGTGAAAGAACAGCCTATTACCTACTTACGTCCCACCAGAAACGCTGAGTGACATTACTAAAAAACGGTATGTCGTACCCGAAAATGAATCTTGCATAAATTTACCTTCCTCTTGAATGCTGTTAATAAAAATGTACCTGAACAGCTTCACAGATGTCTCTCAATACAAAAACGAAAAAGTGCCACCTTCCTGTCCCCCAGCGCGTTCTTCCGTAACATCTCCAAAGATTTTCTCCCATTCTGAAACATCGTTCAGGCCACAAAATGCAAATTAAATCTACACAAATAAAAAAGGGACTCTTCCTGCGTATGGAAGTATCTTTTTATACCCCAAAAATAATTTCCCACGACAATCTCTATTTATCTGTGAGCCCAATAAGAGGCAGGTACACCTATATTCCAACACTGTTGCGTCTCTTTGTTGTTTAACGGGACTTAAAAATGTACCGTGTTTCCTCGTCTAAACCTATCTTGCTATTATTCAGTTCCTTATATTAAAAAAAACTGTAAATAATGGGACGGTCACCCTCGCGAGAGGAAACCTGTTTCATCCCCCCGTGTTCCAGCACCTCTAACAAACCTGTTTTTTATGTCCCTGTGAGGGGGAACCTTGTGACCTCGATTTAAAAAAGGGACAGAACTCATCTTAACGTGGTTTCCTTTAAAAAAGAGGCCAAGACAGTGTCCTCGCGTGGTGGAAACTGCATACACTTGGCCCCCGCTCCGACATCGGACCGCGCAGTACTGATAGCACGTCTTTGTGTCATCGAGATTCGGCGTTTTTTTCTTTTAGGTATGGAAGTAGAACACTCTCTGCCCGCGACTAGCATGAGCAGGGAACGGTGATACCTTACAGGGAGACTTCAGAACCACTACAGCCAATCAGCGATGCTACAGACAGGGCTGTGGAGTCGGAAGGAATTTTAGACGGCGTTGGAGTCGGTAAAAATGTACCGACCCCGACCCCGACCCCGACCGCATCTTAACTAGATACTCCAACTCCAGAGCCCTGATAGCTACAGTAACAATTAGATTTCTACTTAAATATAGGCTGTAAGTCTAAAAAGTAGCCTGATGATTCACGTGGTGGTGATGAAATGTCTTACAGGTTTACCATTATTAATGCATACTGAGCTTTTATGAAGGAGTCGAAGTCGGAGATTTAAAAATCGAGGAGTCGGAAATTTTGTGTACCGACTGCACAGACCTGGCTACAGATGTCACGATACTGAACCACACTTGGCCAGGGCTGGACGGTACCTGCACTGGCCTACCGTCTCACAAACAGAACTGAATTTGTTTCTCCTTCCAGTCTTTTACCCTGCGAGACTGCAAATCCCCGACGCACTGTTTGCCTTACGTCAGCAACCACCACGCAGGGAACTCAGTCATGCTTCAAACAAGGCGGATAAAAACTGCAGACTTAAGTTAAAAAATATACCGGCCACAGAACTCAATGCCCTAAATACTTCTGGCGTATTTCATGTTACTCATACCATGCGCCTTCTTCATTTTTTTTAGTGGTGAAGGGCCCCGCAGCAGACGCTACGGACGCACTGCAGCCATGAGGGTTATTGTGCAACCCTATGATGATGATTATTATTATTATTATTATTTGTCCTTTTCCTAGTAATGGAGCACCACTGGAATGAAATTGACAGGGGAAAACCGACGAAGTCGAGGAAAAACCTGTCCCAGTGCCAATTTGTCCACCACAAATCCCACATGGACTGACCCGGGATCGAACCCGGGCCTCCGCGGTGGTAGGCCGGCGGCTAACCGCCTGAGCCATGGCACGGCCTAGCCTTCTTCATTTACTATGTCAACCAAATCACGCCCTAAGTAAAATACATTCACGAACCAATATAAAAGATCAATTACCATAAATTCATGGTTACTGATTTTATGTATTTTAGAATTTCCATGTCTAACATTCTGATCACTTCCGTAACGGTGACATAACTAAACTGGTGTGCTGGATCTACATCCCTTTGTATTGAATGGCGCACTGATAATGGCACCTCGGTGTTGAAACATGTAGGGGTTTTTTTTATAACAGCTCGTAAATAATTTTAATCAGTGGATGAGTTGGTTGACATAATACACTTCTGACGCATGTCATAAATGTTTTAGATATGATTTGTCCAAGGAAAGAAACATTCACATGCATCACCGTAAACATGAATAAGACGAAAAATACGGTAGGTATCAGCAGTTCAAACATTACTTGGATGATCACATAAAGAATGAGATGGGCGCGAGATGTGGCACGTATGGGGGAGACGAGACGCTTTAGATAATTTTGGTGGGGGAAACCTGAAGGAAAAAGATCACCTGGACGACTATGGCGTAGAAGGAAGGATAATATAAAAATGGATGTTCAAGAAACGGGATTGGAGAGGAGTGGAATGATTTGGTCTGGATCAGAATACGGATAGTGGCGGGCTTTTGTGAACACGTTAATGAACCTTCGTGTTGCATAAAATGCGGAAATTTTTCGCCTAGCTGAGGAACTTCTAGCTTCTCAAGAAAGGCTCTGTTCCACAGTTAGTCAGCATTAAGAATGCTAAGTAAATTGTCATAAACTGAGTAAGTTATAATCCAAGTTTATGTACAGCATTGAACGTTTCTTGGGGCAGTAGCCACAGGTACCCTGAGGCATACAACAAAGACATTTCACAGTAGGTGAATGTGCACCGCTTGAAAACACACGGACCCACACAAAACTGCATTCAGCACTGGAACGGTGTCGCTGCCTGGCGGTAGTGCCGTGCGATCGGCTTTAATCGAAGGATCTTGACACAGATCATGAGATCTGAAGTAATCACACGGCAAACATGAACGTTAGGCCTGCAATAACGCTGTGTAGATTGATAAAAGCGTACAGACGTTTCGGAATAACTTACAACCACCATCTCTACCCTAAAAAAGGCGACATAAGAGGCGCTGACCGAATATAAGATGGAGATGAAACAGCTGTAGGGCTCAAGAACAGAGCAGGCGTAGTTAAACATTCGCCAGTAAAAGAAAAGGAAAAGACAGAAAAAGGACATTTGTACACAACTTGGGAATACATGTATATTTTACCGAACTGTCGTGGCTTTCAAAATCCGTTGAGAAGTATTGCAGCACAAGCCCAGTTGAATTCGGTCATGCGAAGGAGACGAGTCTTAAAACAGATGCAGTACTCTTCTTCACAAGTCAGCCCCATCAACCGTTTAAAGCCTAGCGGTAACTTTACATACCACCAGGTTTAACATTAAAAAATTCTACGTGGTGCCCACATTGCGTTTATGTGTTTTGTACGGATCTCAGAACAAACAGCAACTTTTGCCTTATAAAACATTAAGAGATTGGTTTTTATAACCGAAGTGGAGAGTGTTTACAGCGCGGTACGCACTAAGTCCTTATATGAAACAGATACGCTTCGTCTTTAAAGGATTAAACGTAACAACACTTTTTTAATCAGTTTCTATTCACAAATGCCTACAAGAACAGAAATAGTGACTACACGGAAATGCCCAAGTTTGGCACCTGAAAAGCTTCATTCCCATGCCCTCAGGCTCCCTGCCCCACCTCTACCACCAGGTCGACTGCTGTAGCATGCAGAGAGCAAATATAATTCGTTTTTTTTTTTGCCTCTTCCTTCTACCAGTAAAAAATCCCTTCTTCGCTGCCATCGAATTCCAAAGAACCTCCAATTTCACTATAGGGTGATTCACAAAATAGTAACATTAAAGAAAGCAATCTCACAGTGGATTGAACTATCCGTCACAACAGAGGGTGCGCAATTAATCCGGAACGGCGAGACGTCGTCACATTCATCTAATAAATGCATGATTATTATTATCATCCGAATTTCTCACTTCTCAGCTTTAGCTGGGAAATATTCACCTATCCTGGGATGTATCATCAACAGGATTAGGCTCGGTGGTCTTATGTGTAATTTAGGAAATTTCTTACAATTGAACATGTGCCAAGAATTACCACTGTTTGCATTTGTATGTATGTGTTTGGGTGCAGGTTAAATTTATTATTATTATTGTTGTTGTTGTTATTATTATGACGATGGCGGCGGCGGCGGCGGCGATGGCAGTTACGTCACCGAAGCCCCTTTTGCCACCGTCACCTTCACATCAGCTCAGGGTCAGGTCCCCTACGACACGTTCACAGCTGGGTCTGTGTTGGTCTGAACTGGTTCAGTGTCGCAGCACTTTACGCGCGGTTGAAACAGTGCGGCACAAGAAAACATTAACGAAGTCTCTCGCTCTGGGCTCACAAGCGAAATAATGCGAATTAAAAAATTAACAAAAAATCGTCAGACCAGCCTTTGACATCACGTGTGGAGAGGGCGCGTCCTGATTACACGCTCGTTGCATCCGCTCGTCCTTAGTGTCGCCGGAATAGGATTTTGTCTCATTTCTCCAGGCACGTGACTACTGTCATGACATTAGCTTTTACTCTAACTAACCTCCTACTCTGCCAGTGGTCGCGCGGTCTCAGGCGTGGGTCTGCAGCCGCTCGCTTGCTGGAATTGTGGGTTCGAATCCCGCAGGCGGGATGGATTTGTCTCTTGTGAGTACTGTCTGTTGTTAGGTACAGGTCTCTGCGTTGGGCTGATCACTCGTCCAGAGGAGTCCTACTGAGTGTGGTGTGTCTGAGTGCGACCGTGAAGCCTCGAAAAAAGGGAAGGCCAAGTCCCACCCACAGACGTAGTACCACTGGAAGAAGAAGAAGAAGAAGAAGAAGAAGAAGAAGAAGAAGAAGAAGAAGAAGAAGAAGAAGAAGAAGAAGAAGAAGAAGAAGAAGAAGAAGGAGGAGGAGGAGGAGGAGGAGGAGGAGGAGGAGGAGGAGGAGAAGAAGAAGAAGAAGAAGAAGAAGAAGAAGAAGAAGAAGAAGAAGAACCTCCTATCCAGCACGTACCCCGGTTCTTTCTCGGGACATAGAGGCGTCTACTCTGATCCATCTAGTGCGATGTTAAAAGTACGAGGAGCTATGCCCCCGCTCCCCCCATACGTTTCCATGGCATATTAAAAACACACTTCACCCTTAACTTACTAGAAACTACAATTTCTGTGTGTGAGATTTTCTCAACCCCCTAAATATTTACGCTGTACTGAACAATACCCAACGGTACGCAAAATCCTCCATGTGGTATTCTTTTTAATGTTCACGACACTAGGCCTGGTGGTCGTTTCACAGAATGCCATCCCGTTGTGTTTTTAGTAACAGAAATAAGTCGAAATCCGTCCAAACACAACTAAATCCTACTTATTATACACAACTACATGTTTCGACCTATTTCAGGTCATCCTCACGTTCACAAATTGCCTTTAAAACACACAGAGGTTTTAAACACAACTTGTGAACCCGGGGAAGACCTGAAATAGGCCGAAACATGTGGTTCTACATAACCAATAGAATTTAGTTGTGTTTGGGCGGATTTCGACTTGAGGCCTCATGATGACTTCATTTTAGCCGAAACACGTGACCTCATATTCTTGTATCACATGTTGTGTATGAATGGCTTTTAACCTTTTAAAGCCTAGCGGTAACTTTACGTACTACCCGGATTAAGATTAAAAAATTCTACGTGGTGTCCACATTGCGTTTATGTGTTTTGTACGGATCTCAGAACAAACAGCAACTTTTGCCTTATAAAACATTAAGAGATTGGTGTTTATAATCGAAGTGGAGATTGTTCACAGCGCGGTACGCACTGAGTCCTTATATAAAACAGACATGTTCCGTCTTTAAAGGGTTAAATATACATTTGAAAATTAATAAAGCACCGGTGATGTGCCACCTAGAAACCTCCACGTAAAGTTTCGTCTATGTTTCCTGGATTGACCTTAAGCTGTGTCATAAGAGTCTCACTCAAACTAAAGAACGTCAGACATCAAACGTCATCAAAATCTGATACTCCAAACGCCAGCTATTCGAGCGACAGAACTAAACAAAAAAGAAGTCTTTAAAACACGTCACGCTGGGCACAATTCAGCCGCAAGACAATGGCATGCAGTATTGCGATTCCATTTTGACCTCTCTCGATAAACAAGCCTTGGCGAGTGTTGCCAAATTCGGAGAGGAAACATACCGGGAAGTCAAACCGCTTCCGAGGTCAATACCGACTCTCTTCAGTGGACGCATCTGGTATCACGGGGAATGCTAATGGACGGCATGCGAAACGCGTTCACAAGTCGGCTACACAGTGTTTCAGTTACCAGTTAACCCTTTAAAGCCCAGTTGTTACTGTATGTACCACCCGGTTTAACTACCAAGAATTCTACGTTCTGCACAGAGCGTATTTATGTGTTTTGTGTGGATCTCAGAACAAACAGCGATTATTTCCCTATACAGCATTAACTGACTGGCTTTTATAACCGAGACGGAGTGTGTTTACTGCGCGGTACGAACTTGATATACCACCAGGTATAACATTCACAAATTCTACGTTCTGCCCACACAGTGTGTTTATGTGTTTTGTGTGGATCTCAGAACAAACAGCGATTGTTTCCCTATACAGCATTAACTGACTGGTTTTTATAACCGAGGCAGTGTATTTACTGCGCGGTACCGGCTGAATCTTTAATATCATTCAAGTTAATCGTCCTCTTTAACGGGTTTATCATTGTCCCTTTTATCTACAGCTCAAATTTAAGTTCCCACCTCGGAGAAAACACCGTCTCCACCAAAACATCTATCGATTTATGGAAATATCTGTTTATTCAGAGAATATGCAAAAAAAAAGAACGCATTCTGTTCTTGAAATGCAGAGATTCTGAATTGTGAAGACGACGGTTCATGCAGCCAGCCCTGTGCTCTGCATCACCACAACATATGGTTCTTAATCATACGCAGGATTAACCTTTTAAAGCCTAGCGGTAACTTTACATACCACCAGGTTTAACATTAAAAAATTCTACGTGGTGCCCACATTGCGTTTATGTGGTTTGTACGGATCTCAGAACAAACAGCAACTTTTGCCTTATAAAACATTAAGAGACTGGTTTTTATAACCGAAGTGGAGAGTGTTTACAGCGCGGTACGCACTGAGTCCTTATATAAAACAGACAGGCTTCGTCTTTAAAGGGTTAAACCAGTAAACTGTTCGGGTCGAATCCCTGCAGGGAAGATTCATATCCTTTCCAAAACGCCCAAATGGGCTATGGAACACACTCGGCCTCCCATTTAATGGGTACAAGGGCATCTTTCCCCGGGTGTAAAGCGGCCGGGGCATGTGGCTGACCACCCACCTACATCCAGCGCCCAGGTAAAAAAAAAAAATTAGTGGCACTATACCTCCACTTCCCCCGTACGCCTTTATGGCGTGTACAGGAACAGACGCCTTTACCTTTTCTATGTTTAAAACATAACCTACGTTTCGTATCCTGGATAAAAAGAGGGCGGTCAGCACTGCAGCAAATCAAATTATTTCACCAAATACCGAAATAAAACAAATGCCTCTTGTAAGCACACACGATATCAGTTGCGGTGTGTTTGTTGTGTAGACAGTGCGCGGACACACTTAAGAGACTCGCATTCACAGGCTTTGCTTGTAACCATCGCCCCACGCTATGCATATGACGCCATTCACACACATAAATCCGGAGGCTGTAACACAGTCACGATCTGTATTGCTCACCAAATATTATTCGGGCGAGCAAGCCAAGGAAGATGAGATGGGCGGAGCATGTAGCACTTACGGGGAGAAGACACAGTGTTATGGCGGGGAAACACGCGGTAAAGAGACCATGTGGAAGGCCTTGGTGTAGATGGGAGGATAATATTAAATAATATTAAAATGGATTTTCAAGAAGTGGGATGGGGAGGCATTGACTGGATTGAGCTGGCTCAGGATAGAGACAAGACGCATGCTGTTGTGAATGCGGTAATGAACCTTCGGGTTGCATAAAATTCGGGGAATTTCTTGACTAGCTGAGGACCTGTTTGCTTCTCAGGAAGGACTCTGCTCCATGGAGTTGGCTAGTTAGTTAGTTAGTTAGTTAGTTAGTCAGTCAGTCAGTCAGTCAGTCAGTCAGTCAGTCAGGCAGGCAGGCTCTGACACAACGAAAGAGTGCGAGACGATACATTATGCGTCCATTCCCTCACACACCGTCTTTATGGACTTGCAAAATCCGTATTCAAACTGGCTTTAGAATTTCTACTTCGCAGACAGCCTGTGGTCTGCCCTCCGTCTGGCCTGCTTCCCCAACCACCTAAAAAACGACCCTAGCAAAAATACAGAAGGTGGCATTAAAGAACAGGGGACCTGGTGCGAGCTGCGATTTTCTTCTAACGGTTTTTACCTTAAAAAATGCACTTCAACTTCCGTGTAGGGGTGCAGCAGTGGCCGGCCTCGCCATCAGTCCAGTTACAAAAACTCAGCAAGGAATGACATCCGTCGGCAACAATGCGTTATTTTAAAAAAGACGGACAAACCCAATTAACTGTAGTACATGCTCAGGTAATAAACCAAGCCCGTCCCTGTGCTTAAATTAAGGGCCACGTCATGAAGGTGTAATGGGGAGTGGAGCCACGGCTGTGGAGTCGGAGTCGGAAGGAATTTTAGGTGGAGTCGGAGTCGGTAAAAATGTACCAACTCCGACTCCGACCTCAATCTAAAATCTTAACTAGATACTCCAACTCCAGAGCCCTGATAGCTACAGTAACCATTAGACTTATACTTAAATATAGGTTAATAAGTCAAAACAGTAGCCTGATGATTCACGTGGTGGCGATGAAATGTCTTATAGGTTTACTGTTATTAATACATATTGAGCTTTTATGGGGGAGTCGGAGTCGGAAGTCTTAAAAATGGAGGAGTCGGCGTCGGAGGTTTTGTTTACCGACTCCACAGCCCTGAGCGGAGGTATACCCCACACACTCTTCATTTCGACGCTCGATAAACATGAGTGGTCAGCTTGACGCTCCTCACACTTTATCCCCCCGACTGAGGTCTGTGGTAGGTATCGGACAGGAGACTGGTGTGTTTGTAACGCCTCAGAATGTAAGCGCCACAACAGCAGAGGAAACCAACCAGTTGCTGCGACGCAACAACACACTGACCGACTAAGAGAACCGGAAGACTCAGCGCTGTTAAAATGAAAGGTTCCAACTGGACATTATCGTTTGCCAGTTCTATCCAGTTCACATCCCGGCAACTTACTTATCCTTCACTTAACTACAGCAGGGTAAATATTCAAGTCTTCCGGCATGTTACACCACGCAGAGTGGTAAATAGCCACCGGAGTTTCACGCTGCCGTCAGTCTTCACTGCCAGGCAGTCCCACGCGACTCTGGCACTGCTTAACACTGAAGACTTGAAGGTCCCCAACGCGACGTGACATCCTGAAGACGTAAATATTCAGAAATGAGTGGTCTGAGACGGAAACGCAACTACACACAAGGTAAAGGACTCAGGCAACAAGTGTAAGCACTAGATACCTGACAGCTCACCACGTGGCTGCTGAGTGAGCGGGGACGGACGGCAACGCTTCTCTCTGGACAGGAATTTCTGGTATACAGTATATCTAGCACCACGAACCGGTATGTTTCACCATCCCTGGCCTGCAGCAACCGGAATTACTTTGCGTAGTCATTTCCTACACAGCAGCTACAGCATCTGTCGCCATGACTACACTTCAACACTTCAACACTTTACGGACTAAGATTAACCAGAATTACGCATAAATATTCACGTCGTACCGCGCAGTAAACAAACTACCTCTCAGATATACAAATCATTTAACAACACACGGCGACATAATCGCTGCTTGTTCTCATATCTATACAAAACATATATTACGTGGGCAAAAGGCAGAATCTTTTAACGCTAAATCTGGTGGTATATATAGTTAACTACTGGGCATTACAGAGTTAAAGGAGGTTCAGTTTTAGAATATGAAGTACAGGAATTCTAAGTCAAAGTGACACCAAGGCACAATGTACCTGGCCGTGGGTTATTACCAACATCAAAACACGCCAAACATAAGGATCACAATACGATATTACAGACCTGTGTACATGTGCCGCTCTTCCATTATGCAAGGATCCGCTGACACTGCAAAAAAAGAGAGAGAAAAGGCTGTTAGTAGACAGACAGCAGCAAAACAATAACAGCAAAATAAAAAAAACTGGTGAAACTCTGGTGCACTGAAATTGATAGTAGAAATGCAGTATCCAATTCACACACTATAAGGGGCACAGAAAGAATATATAACATTTTTGCAAAGGACAATTCTTTACTTGACCCTGCGAGCTGCTCTCGGCATAACAGTGCGCTATACGCGTATACTATGAATACAACGCGCTGATAGATGCGACTGTACGTCACTGAACCAGTGCAGTCCACACAGTTACCACAAGACCTGGGTCGATAAAGGTCCATTTATTACACTCACACTCAGTGACCACCTTAGTAAGGCCCGATGTGGCTACGGCTGGGCCACCGAGAGTTCGATTTCCGGAATGGGCAGGGACTTTCTCTACTGCATAACATCTATACCGGATAACGTACCACCTGGCCTCCTACAAAGTGGCCGTCAGTCTCTTTGCCACAGGCACCGGGGCCGCGCACAAAGCTGACTGACGACGCCCCCACCTAGTGTCTAGGTTAACCAAATGTGCGGCTGTAGCCACTACACAGCTACCACCTTGTCTTCAAAGCGTGGCGCTTAACGCTCTGAAGATTGAATTTAATCTCAATTTTTATATTCAGTCCCTACCGCGCAGTAAACACACTCCGTCTCGGCCATAAATGTCAGTCCGTTAATGCTGTATAGGGAAATAATTGCTGTTTGTTCTGAGATCCACACAAAACACATAAATGCTCTATGTGAGCAGAACGTAGAATTTGTGAGTGTTAAACCTGGCGGTACACATAGTAACTAATAGGCTTTGAAGCAGGCCTGATAAATGTTTTATGTGGTGCGGGCAACTTTGGCGAAATATGGTGTTCCGACCCGATCGCGTTTGTCAGACCTCCTACCCCTTTGGCCTATACATACACTCAATCGCATACAACTACCTACGATGTGACCAGCCCCAAGTGTGGGTCACAGATGCCGTCCGCAGCTTCACTGTGGATATGATAATGCGCTGCCTAGTCAGGGCCATGGTACACCGCATAAATAAGTGACATTAAGTATTTACACAGAAAGTACCGTATAGTTTAGTTATGTAGGGCACAATTATTCCCTGCGCAGGTACTAGGTTGGGCAATAGAAGCTCTCTTACATTAACACAAACGAGGCTCTGAGGATCCAGTTACAAGAATCAGGTCTACATATACAGTATACGTGCCGCAAAGACTCAGTATCATCATCAAAATGTATACACAGTAACACTGTGTCCCTGACACGTGTTTAACCTCGAAGACCTGCGAGTCGTATACATAATATTCAAAAAGTTGCTTCGTATGTCCTACAAAACCCGCTATATTACTCTTGGAAAGACCAGCGGGTTAAAGGTGTAACATAAAGTAAAAGCGGTGTATGCCTGCAAACCATACGAAAACCACAAATGGTCAATATGCAAACCTTACAAATTTTAAATCAGGTTACCAAGTTTCCAGTTCTGAAAACTACATACACTTGTGAGATAATAAGTCCCTGGTTTCTATACAATTCAGGTCGCGGTTCTGTCAGTGCCCTCTGGTTATTTATTACGGAAATACAAAACGATCGTCCAGACGAATGTTTACCGAAAACCACCAACCACTAAAGCCCTTAAGTAAAAAGGCAGAAGTAAAAATTTCCCCCGTGCAAGCTAAATCATATAGGGGGTGCGGAGGTAACCTCCACCCATTTTTACATCGGCATTAGATTAGGTGCATGGCCAGGCTCACACTCCGGCCGCTTTACGACCCGGTAACCACTGAGGGCCCCATAGCCGACCTCGCGGTTTTGGAGGAAATACCCCCTGCCCCTACTTGGAACCGAACCCTAGAACTTTGAGCCCATAGCCTAGTCACTATAGATTAAACAGCCTTTTTGAACTGCTTGACCACTGAAGGTGAATGCACTGCCATCCTCTGAAACGTCGGAAACCACTCGACTGTTATGCTGTATTTTGAAACAACACACAACCATGATGTGGCTTCCCGTACGCCAAGTTTATCAAAGCTAACAGACTGGTATTTGGATATGCTCTTAAACTCACTGTGTCAAAGCAACCAACACGTACGGAAAATACAGCCGAACTCGGTTATAACGTCACGAAAGAGACCGAGAAGTTTGTGTCGTCATAACTGAGGAGTATAACGTTATGGTTAACAGTGACGAATTAATTGGTACCACAGAATATCTGACGCTATAGACGAGGTGTCGTATAAACCGATGACGTTATAACCGGGTTCGACTGCATTTTGCAAAGATTACACAACCTCCGATCATCGATCGACGTAAAATCAAATTAAATTTGTGTGCAGTCTTTTCGCGTTTTTAGCAACATATTTTAACTGCGTAAGTTTCTTTTATAAAATAATTTATCAACATTACCTTCAAGTTCTACACAATTTGTATTTCCTGCAGTATGCCACCGCCTGTAAGCTGTGCCCCGACCTAGGGAATTGGAACGATATTATTACTGTGGCCCGCTGCTAATACAATGCTCTTATCAACTGGACACTACTTAGCATGAAGTGCCATAATCAGCATCAGATGGTAACTGCAAAGCTGCGTGGTTTAACACACCTGTCGAAGTGAAATTTGCAACTGTACGAGCCCCCCCTTTGTGCCCGTCATGACCCTGTTTCAACCCTTCTGCAGATCGATATTTCATACACTCGCACCCAAAACCAGTTTCAAGTACAGGAGGGGAGACGCGGCCTACAAACACAATTCTTTGTTTCCGTGGTTAAAAACTACCACAGCAAAACGACAGCCTACGCTTTGACGCGTCCTGTTCCATACAATCGTACAAACTACGCTAACAGACTCCCTGATCACGTAAGAATCATTCGACGTATCGGTTTCACTGGTTAGTCACTTTACAAAAATAATAATATTTATTACATCTTAATGCCGATCCCAGTGACCGCGCGGTGTAAGGTGTGGGTCTCTGGCCGCCCGCTTGCTGGGATTGCGGGTTCGAATACCGCCGGGGGCATGAATATCTGTCTCTTGTGAGTGTTGTGTTTTGTCAGGTAGAGGTCTGTGCGCCGGTTTGATCACTCGTCCAGAGGAGACCTACCGACTGAGGTGTGTCTGAGTGTGATCGTGAAGCCTAGACAATGAGGAGGCCGTGGCCCACTAGCGGCTGCTGCGCCATGAAAAAAAAAAAATATATATATATATATACACAATAATTTGAAGGATTTTGACGTCTTAATGTGACCTTGCGCTATAAATCTGATCTACTAAGGCAATGCAATTAACAACCTGCTTAACTCAATGGATGCCATGCTATACCACCGCATCTTACTCTGAAAAAAAAACTGACTTTTGCCACGGACTGTATCTGCGAATTTCGAATGTTTGCCACAGTGACTGCAATCCATTTCCCTGGACACCATTAACGTGTTAGCAACTGTGATGTAAACAAGCGTTTCCTGTGACGTAGGAACTTAATTGTTAAATATTTTACACAATTTTGAGTGTCCTTTAATAATTATGGGACGGACAGACATGACGAAGCTAACAGGCGCCTTTCGCAATTTGGCGAAGGCGCCTAAGAAGTACGATCATTGCATGCAACACACTCCTATGGCCCACGCAGGTTAACAGTTCTACGAACGTGTTTATGTAGATGTGCGAACGAGTAAATACGTCAAAGGCTATGCCTGCCTCTAGTGGCTTCTATCCGACGGGCACTCCAAATGACAAAGCGAATGTATATGACCCTCATTCACCGCGACAACCGAACGCCTCAAACATGCATGAACTTCCCGTTACTCCGAGACGACTTCGCCGCTTGTGTACAAACATTTCTTCGACGCCTGCATAGAAGCGAAAGGTCACCATTTCGAGACTCTACTTCGAATTAAAACGGACTAGGACTACGATATGGACTGGAGAGTCAAGGGGTTCGAATCCCAGCAGGCATAATAGATTCTTCTCTTCTCCAAATCGCCCAGACGTGGCTTTGGGGCCTACCCAACGGACATGGACGTTCTTTCTCTGGAGTAAAGCGGCCGGCGTATGAAGTTGATCGCTCACCTGCATCTAGCGCCGTGGTTAAGAATGAGTGGAGTTATACCTCTACTCCCCCTATATGCCTTGATGGCGTGGACAAGGACAGCTTTACATTGTTTTTCTTTTTAATAAACTTCCAACTGAGGTTGGCCCGACTGTACGGAAAACACTCTGCGACTAATCGGTGAATAAACAGCCTGCCATGACACGTTACGGGACGCAAACTCATGACAAACTTGAAGCAAGCTATACATCTGTACTGAATACAGCCAGCCTACAGAGTACACGGCATCGCTTTTGATGCCTCAGAAAATCTGGTGGGCGCTGCATGACTAGATGGTTCCCTGCGTCTTTAAGGTTCAGCGGGTGGCGACCATGAGTGGGCCAGGGCAGTGTTGCATTTCCTCTGGTGAGTTCTGTAGTTGAACTCTATGGCGCGGGCCGGCGGAGGGGGAAACTGCGACTCACACGGTGGGGACACGGGGTCAATAATGGTGCTGTTGCGGAACTGCTGGCCACACATGTACAGGCGGGCTACTGCACATGGGGGAAGCTGGGCAATTAAGGGGACGCCCAGCGAGTTTACCGCTGCCAGACACACCTCCCCTCTGCTAGTAACGTTAAGTATCATCACAGTGCTCACTCTGTTATACCCCGTTCAAAGCCCTGTGAAATCGACTCACCCAGATCCATTTTAATATTATCCATCCATCTTCAAAGTAATTTCCCTATATGTTTTCCACACAAACATCTACATTTCGTGTAACGTTTCAGGTTCTCTCGGCGATGAATATGAGGACTACGTTCTTAGTGATGTGACGCCGTATAGTTTGGTAAATAGGTCCCATTATTTCGGTTGAAACTGCTTCCCGCATGTGCGGCGTAGAGGAAAGAGGCTAACACTCCTCCAGAACAAACAAACAAACAAACATACGTACGTACGTACGTACGTACGTACATACATACATACATACATACATACATACATACATACATACATACATACATACATACATACATACATACATACGTACATACGTACGTACATACATACATACATACATACATACATACATACATACATACATACACACACGTACGTACGTACATACGTACGTACGTACGTACGTACGTACGTACATACATACATACATACATACATACATACATACATACATACATACACATACACACATACATACATACGTACGTACGTACATACATACATACATACATACATACATACACACATACACACACATACATACATACATACATACATACATACATACATACACACACACACACACATACATACATACATACATACATACATACATACATACATACATACATACATACACACACACACACACACACATACGTACGTACGTACGTACGTACGTACATATACACACACACTACACATGTCCAGCCTTCAGCAAACAGTACGGCAGTCAGTCGGTGTCCTTGGGTGCTGACACAACATTAGTATTCCGTGCACAAGGGCGGAATGGGGTCAAGGAACCACGAGTCAAACGACCTGCTCTGCGTTTCAGAGTATGCACTACGAAGGTTCAACACCGCTAATTCGCCGCGACGGTAGTATTTAAACATTTAACATTTTTCCATCCCCGTGACACACTTTCCGGCAAACACCTTTCCAAGAAGCCCCCAACCCCCACCCCACCCTACCCCACCCCAAAAACCTCCCTCCACATATCATGCTTCTCTGTCTCAATTACACGTACGGTACCAGTCTGGTTACAGCAGTCTTGGTTCGCAACACAGGGACCCAACTGCAGTACGGTCCTTACAGTCGAAACGTTCTTACCGCCAGTCCCTTTTAACTCTTCAAAGTACAGTACCACAGGAAAGTGACGTCTTTTCTCTAAGTACCTTCACACGTGGAAGTAAGAAACAAGAAAAGATACTAATGCTTAACCCTTTAAAGACGAAGCGTATCTGTTTTATATAAGAACTCAATGCGTACCGCGCTGTAAACACTCTCCACTTCGGTTATAAAAACCAGTCTCTTAATGTTTTATAAGGCAAAAGTTGCTGTTTGTTCTGAGATCCGTACAAAACACACAAACGCAATGTGGGCACCATGTAGAATTGTTGAATGTTAAACCTGGTCGTATGTAAAGTTACCGCTAGGCTTTAAAAGGTTAACCAGGCTACCTCACGTTCTTACACTGAAACGAAATTCTTCTGCAATTTATTTCCACAACACACGTGACGCCAGCGTAATATGAAATACACGGGTTACCCTTTTCACGCCATACAAGCATACAGGGGGAGTAGAAGTAAAGCTCCACTCATTCTCGACCTTGGCACTAGATCGAGGTGGGTTAACTTCACGGCCCGGCCGCTTTACACCAGGGGAGAGACCCCTCGTGACCATTGAATGGAAGGCTGGGTTAGCCCCAGAGGGGGTCTGTATGATTTAAAAAAGAGAACAACTTCCTGTGACGGGATTCGAACCCCGATCTGTCCAGCCCGTACGCTAGTTACTACACTGACTACGCTACCAGGACTTGTCAATATGAAGTACAGATGGCATTACTAAACAGTATCTGGTTATCAATGCTGTCACATGTGAGGTTCAAATCCGTGTTCTTCAATTGTAAATTTGAACACACTCCGAGTGCATGAACGTACAATTGAATGATAATATTACGTGGCTTAAACCAGTCCTGCGAACGCGCACGTATTATGGAGTAACAACCCCGGCTGTACCATTCCGTGTTATCCATAAAAACAAACAAAATGGCTTCTACCGCCCCAAATAAAACTCGCCAAGGTACACAACTGCAGTGTCTGTCACAGCACCAGCCGTACACAGTTCTGCGCACCTTCCACTGTGCTGCGCCACCAGGCAGAAGAAAAACTGTCGCATTCCTTACTGCCCGCAAATTACACAACACCCGACCCTTCTCAAACTGTATGCGCTGTTTTAAGTTTAACATTCCAAACACGCATTCTGCCGAGTCAGCACATTTATGTCTCGTACAGTTCTCAGAACAAACAGCCACTATTTACCTAAACAGCATCAACCGATCAGACTTCGCAATACAGACACAAGGTTTTCTGTGTAACAGCTACTGAATCCTTACACATTGATTAAACTCTGGGTTTCAAGTGCGGCCGAGATTGCGTAGACATTACAGCGACTCGCTACGGGCTGTACGGTTGGGGGTTCCAACCCCAGTGACAGCGAGATTTTTCGCACCCGTCCAGACCTGCCCCAAGATCCACTCAGCCTCCTGTACCAACTCTCTTGCCTCTTGCCTCAGGGGTAAGGCGGCCGGAGGGTGCCGCTGACGACCCACCCCTTCTAAAGCCAAAGTTAAAAACAACGGGTAAACCTATAACTCTACCCCACCTCCACCCCTCTGTGCCTCCACATGTCATCGGGTAAACTTCACCTCTACATTACCTTGTCTTCAAATGGTTAATTCCATGATAACCGTTTTACCAACACAATCAACATCATTTCCGCTCTACGTCACAACGCGGTGTCAGACAACAGCACGCTGCACGGGTAACACAGTAAATGCGCCACGAAACAGCAAACCTATTAACAAGTTCTGTTTGCGCCATCACAATTATCAGCTAACATTTCATTGGCGATATCCCGCAGTAAAAACATGAACCAGTTATTGATTCTACGATACACCGTACCTGTGATCCGTGCATCGGGCGGGCCAACAGGCAACGACGATTACTCAATGAACTGTCAGGCAATTCCGCGAGGTCACGGCAGACGGGTCTAAAAATAGACGGCATGATGTAAATTCCACAGGAACTGGAATGTTCACTGGCTACGTGTAGCCTGGTGCACGCCCCATAGCGTAGTGGCGGTCATGGAACCGGTGGCTGACTCCTCACACACCGACACACAGATGATGCATCAACTGCTGTGGTCTGATGTAGCAAAGCTTTATTTCAAACGTACGAAGCATGGGGAAGACTAACTCCATGGAGCACAGTCGTTCATGAGAAGCTAACATCTCCTCGCCTGGGGAAAAAAATTCTTCGCAGTTTATGCAACCCGAAGGTTCGTGATTTCAGGCGTCCGCCGCGATGTTGACAAGATATGCTCTCTTCTGGAATATTACGTACCGTATAGTGGTAATCCTTTACCGACGTTTCGGTACAACGTAACAGTCCCGTCTTCAACCGTCAATAATTCCAAGAACACCCTTGAAGATGGGCCTGATACGCCGTCCCGAAACGTCGGTACAGGATTACCACTCGACGGTGCGTAATAACCCAGAGCGCAGATCTCAACCCGAAGGTTCATTACCGTGTTCACAACAGCCCATCACCTGTCCGCATTGTGAGTCACATCAACCACGCCCACACACGCCATGTTATTTCGCAAGGGTAAGGAAAGAAATACATAAAAAAAGAGAAGGATTGACTGGAATGTGGAAATATACAGCTTCCACCAATGAGACGCGGGCGGCATCAACTTTCGCACGGCAGACTCCGAAGCATATCTGCACGTTGTACGGAGGGAACTGATCGAATATACGCTCCAGTTCCTTACATTTCTGCCTTTACATCTGATGGGTTTCGATAGTGAATATGACAACGTAACTACACTATCAAAGGACAGACCCACTCACACTGTTCACGTAACAGGTGCGTTCAATAGAAAGAATTACAAACGGCATGCTAACATTTATGTCAAAGTGTTCACTGCGAAAAGATGAAATGTTTATGTATCTCTTCAGACAAAATCGAACAGTATCTATGTTCTTATGTACCAATATGTTTTCATGAAAACACCATATTTCCCTCCTCACAACACGCTACAAGTAATAAGACGAACACCATAATTTTTAAGGTATTTTTGCGGATTTAATAGTCTTTGACTTCCCGATGATTAAACGCTGAGTGATTTTGGAGGCTTTTGTTTTAGGGACAAAATGCGTCTTACTATGCCCTATCTACGGTATTCATAGAGCCTCCGAATATGGCAACTGATTACGCGAAATTTCAGTAACTATGCGTTTGTTATGAAGGGTCAGTGTTGACTGTTTTATCTTGAACTTCATGAAACGTATATACTGGGTATGTAAACGCCAGTGTTTAAATGTGCCTATACGGAAAACAGCAAGAATTAGGGAATGCACACATATCAGACACGAAACATGATTTACAATCAGCCCTACAACTGTATGGCACGATTAATTCCACAAAGTCTCCATCTTAAGGCGCCGGAGACAAGTCGGGATAATGCGCGTAGTCGTGTGCGCGTGAATCAGCGTGTTTCTGCAGTCAGAGCGGTGGCGCTGCCAGTGATTTTCTGCTTACGCAGTAGCTACAATCATGTGACTGAGGTAGGAGGACCTTAAGGTCTGTCAGACTCGCGCTGAAGGTTGTCATGCAAAATGACGGGGACTTTGTGGATGTAATCCTTCTACTTCCAAACATTTTCGGCGCCTATAAATACTTACGGAATAATGTAGAAGGTACGGATTTAACACACAAGTACGGCATCCGTTATTTTCGGCCAACCTTCCCGACAACTTGGATGTGTCGACGAACGTTCGTGAAGCTCTCCAATATGAACCGTTCAAGAGAATCCGTTCAGAAGTTCCCAAGTTATGTCAAGCGTACAGGCATCCGGAATAGGGACTCAGGAATTTTCTGAACGCACCTTAAGAAAATATGTCGAAATAAATTTAATATGGGACATCTCCGTTGGCGTACGCACACAATGTACAATGGTCGACGGTCTTAAAATAAAACGAATGACATAAAAGTTGGTCTTGATTGACTTCCTTCAAAGAATTGAAGATTTTGTACACTGATCTGTCGAAATGCTGACTGGATTCAACTGGCGCAGGATAGGGTCCAGCACACGATTTTCGTAAACATCGTAATGAACTTCCTAGTTCCACAGATGGAGGAGAATTTTGTGACCAGCTACCGTCTATTAGCATGCCAACAACGGCCCTACCCCATCGAGTTGGTACAGCCACAATCTACATGCCTATATACAGCGTGGCGCAACAGTCGCTTGGCACTAAATGTTACGTCTAGTATCAAGCCACTTCTGCGCCACTCTATTACAATGAACCTATGGAAGGCGAGCCTACATCCACAGACGACAACAACGCACCTTCAAGGTATAACTGCAATTATGCAAACATGAAACGGGTCTTCATACGTAAGCTATATTTTGCCAACGCTGAGTTAATGAAGATCGAGCCAGAATACAGTGTGACCAAACGAAAATTAAGCTGCGCCCCGTCTGAAACAGGGCCTTACGTCAGGAGAGCAACAATACAGTATACAGCATTACGTCAAACAGGGGTGGGCAGCCACACAGGTTTGACAAGCCACACTTCAGCAGGCAAGTTAGGCAAGAGCCATGCGTTAATAAAACGTTTTCCTTGTTTGGTATATTCTTATTTATGTTCATCCAACTACAGTAAGTTTTTTTGTGGTGAAGGGCCCCGCAGCAGACGCTACGGACGCACCGCAGCCTTGAGGCTTCTTGTGCAACCCTGTGATGAAGACGATTAGTTTCTTCGTTTTTCCGTGTAATGCAGCGCCGGTGAAATGGAATTTACAGGGGAAAACCGAAGTACTCGGGGGGAAAACCTGTCCCAGTGCCACTTTGTCCACCACAAATCCCACGTGGATTGAGCCAGGACCGAACGCCGGGCGCGGCGGTGAGAGGCAGGCGACTAACCGCCTGAACGACGGCACGGCCAACTACAAGCTAGTTTCTGTTAGCTATGAGTTTCCATCCTGTAAAATGCCTTTTAAAACGTCTTTCACGGTCAGCGTTCTGCACATGCATACTACCTGCCCATTATTTTTCTGCAGGCAACTTGCGCAAAGCGCCTTGTGGCCACCCCTGGTCTATAACCTGCATAACAATAGTACAAGTTACTGCACTGCGTGTCCAGAAATTCACGCCTACTGGTCTCGCCACAAGATTCCTTGATGAACACAATGAAGAAGACGGTACCTTCCTGAAATTTGAACTGAAGTGCAAATTTCCCCTGAAAGCAAGATCACGGGTAACACGCAGCGCGCTGCCTCATCGTGCACAAATGTCACTTCATTTTCCGCGAAAATTATGAGTCAGTCGAAGCGTTATCAGGAGATATTTTCGTCTCCGGTTGCATCATGGAATTGTGCTGTGGCGGTGGGGGTCCGCACGCGTGAATTTGAAGCCATTCCGTGAAAGCCTCAAATGCAGCGGTCATTTATTTCCTGTAAAGATGTCATTACCTGGTTACATTCTTGGCACGGTTGTCGACAGGTTCAGTGACTTTTCTCAACCTCGCCCGCCGAAATACAGAACGGTTAGCACCTCACAAATCCCCTACCACTCATCATTCACGCTGATCATTCGATGTTACAACCCGCACTTGAAACAGCATCGTTCAACGACTCGGATATATTAACTGCACACTTCGACACGGCGATAAATTCTTGTTGGTAGGACAATGCAGTGAAGAAGGCAATCACGTCACGCTGCAAGAGCAGGAAGCAACCTGCAAACGGCGATAAAACTGTCCGTCAGTGCCATTATTCCCGTATAAACAAACGCCATCTGGCACACACCACCGGCTTTTCATACCAACGAAAGTGTTATCCGGACCGCAATCGAACCATGCAAGGGCGTGGCTGGCGCGTTCTGGGATCCCGAAGGATACAGGGAGACTTATAATTTGCTAAGTTAACCTTTTAAAGCCTAGCGGTAACTTTACGTACCACCAGGTTTAACATTAAAAAATTCTACGTGGTGCCCACATTGCGTTTATGTGTTTTGTACGGATCTCAGAACAAACAGCAACTTTTGCCTTATAAAACATTACGAGACTGGTTTTTATAACCGAAGTGGAGAGTGTTTACAGCGCGGTACGCACTGAGTCCTTATACAAAACAGATGCGCTTCGTCTTTAAAGGGTTGATATCGATACGATAAATCAGGCAAAATATTCGATATCGATACAGGGCACGTAAAGATACATGGCATCATTTCTTAGCAAAGCTGCCCAGTACCTTCCACGAAGGCACAGAGGTGGAGCAGAGGTAGGCTCCTCTTATTCTCACCCTAGGCGCTAGATGGAGGTGTGTGGTCAACGTCATATTCCGGCAGAATGCCCCCCCCCCCCCCCGGGGAAATCATCCCGGTACCCATTCTGCAGGCGGCTGGGCTGGCCCCCAAAGTCGGGAATGTCCGAATGGAATTCGAAGCCCGGCCCTTCCAGCCCCTACACTACTCGCTAAACCGACTGCTATACTTCTTGGCACCTTCCATAAATTCATTCTTCATACTGTGGTAGTCCGTAGTCGTACACGGCGGTACGTACGTTTGGGTGGAATATACTGGCCTAATTATCAAACTCTGTCCAGAAGACGGACGGTTACCAACCTACAAGGCTATGCAATGCTCCCCTGAAGATGGAGTCAGAAAGTCCCTCCGAAAAGCCACCTGCTACTTACTAACGTCTGTACTGAAGATTATGTTTACGAACCCACCAGATTACACAAAGCTGCCCTGACGATGGAGTCAATACGTCTGTTCAAAACACTACGTACCACTTACTAAGATGTGTTCGCAGTACGGTTACAAACCTACCAGACTACATGCTTCTACCCAGTTAACGACAGCAATTTGTTCCACTGAGACGCTGGTATCCGTTTTAACATAGCTTCACGAAGCCGTCCTGAAGATCAAAACAGCACCTTCCTCCTAGAAGCCGGTACGAACGTGTACGATTACGTCATGCTACCTTGAAGATGGAAGTACTACGTTCCGCAGAAACGGCAGCAGCCATCCAATGTTACAATTAGGCCTGTTCAAAAGTTACTCACAAAATCGGAACGCTGTCCGTTGCAAAATACTGAGCGACGTCACAGTTTTTAAATCTGGGTGAAAGCGGTGCTGTCGCGGCTGACGTGTAACGCAAAATAACGGCCATACGCGGCACTACGATCTCGAATGGACGGAAACAGATGGTCTGGTGAGGCCAGCTGTGTAAAGGGCAAAGGTAAAAACCGCCCCTGCCCGGCCATTATGTCACTTACACTCAACCTTAACCTCGACAATAGACTGCGATGCCAACTTTACGTCCCGTCCGCTTTACCCCCGGGACAAGACCCCCGTGCCCACTCAATACGAGGCTTGGTGGGCCCCAGAGACGGTCTCGACGCTTCTGAAGGAGGGCAAATGTCTTGCCCATACCGGGACTCGAACTCCATACAGTCCAGCCCCTAGCTAGCCGCTAACACCGGCTACGCTATCCCGGCACCGCGGTTAGCTAAAAAAAAAAACTGAGAAAACGATTGGACACTCGGCGACTGGGCCACATACCGAGCAACAGAGGAATCGAGGTTCAAACCCCGGCAGGGCAAAGCGGTTTTCCCCTTCTGCAAAACGTCCAGGCCGGCTCTAGAGGCCCACCTAACCTCTTATTCAGTGGGTACGCCGGTGGGTCTTTCCCAGTTCGTAAAGCAGCCGTGTCGCGAGGCTGATTACTCACCTACACCTAGCGCGCGTTTAAGAATGGGTGGAGGTATACCTCCACTCCCCGACATGCCTGCATGACGTGCACAAGGACACTTTTACCTTCGGGTATGATTTTTTTCAAGCCTTAATCACTACCACCAATACCCTCGGTGCCCTACCGTGGCTATAAACGTTAACACCTTGCCCAGGAACACGAGCCGAACGCCGGCCCACAGGTCGCGCAAGGCACGAACCCAGCAACGCTGTCTGTGACGGGAAATCACCGCCTCCCGTGCTGACGAAGACCAGTCAGAACAATCGCCAGAGTGATTCGGGTGCAGAGGAAGTGACGTCAAGATACATGCCTACTTCCTTCTCCGTCGCACCACCCTCGATGAATCGCTGAGTCGTGAATGTAATCAGGCAAAATACCACCGCAGACGCTTGGACACTGTTTCCCCTTATCCCTCGCCAATGTAAACGCCGGGACCAAACACAACCAACCTTCGCCAGCCGCACATTTCAAGCCTTTCCTTCTGCATCCAGTTCTACTCATCGCAGAGTTGGGTTTTACGTATCAGCGCGCGGTTTGTAATCCGTGACAGCACTGTCATGGCACCCAAACCACTGGCTTATCGGAGCCTCTTTCTACGACTGTTGCGTGTTTTATCATTTATTTTTAAATGTGTTATAGAGCATTTGTTGTGTTTCGCAAACTCACGACGTACCTTATGCCAGGGGTGCACAAATCCCAGGCGCCGGTCGACCGAGCGACTAAATTTTGTATGTTGGCACCTAGTGTTTGTAGGCCCTCAGTATGGAACTTGCTTCTTATCACCTTCCTGGCGCCTAGAACTTTGAGGCGGCTCATACAAAATTTGTGCATCACTGCCTTATGGTTTGGTGAAGGCTAAGAATGGCCGCCGTCTCCCCGGCTCCTCATTTTCCCATTACAGCCTGGTTTTGCCAACGGTGCATGGACAGAAACAACTCTGCTGCAGCCCGGTAATGCTTATCGGAGTCATTCTTTGGATGCTTCAGCTGGTCAAGAACCCCTGCATTTTATTAAACCCCGAAGTTCATGATATCGCGTTCACAAGAACCCTCCAATTAAACCCCGTTCACGCCCTCCCATCACATTTACTTCAGGTCTATTTTAATATTATCCCGTCTGCTACTAGGTCTTCCAAAGGCTTCTTACAACAAATTATACAAGGCCATGAACGAATATGGGGAAATGCAGCTGAAGCTCCGCCCATTCTTAACCTAGGTACTAGATGAGTTGGGTGGTCAGATTCACGCCCCGGCCGTTTTACCCACAAGGAAAGCGCCATCGGTGCCCACTGACTAGAAAGTTAGGTGGGTCCCACAGCTGGTCTGGGGTCTCTGTAGAAGAGAAACATCTCTTGTCCCTGCGGGGAATCAAACGACGATCCCTCGGTCGTGCATCCTGTAGCCAGGTCACTATACCGACAGTCAGTTTGGGGTGTTGGCTTGTAGTTTCGAGACTGAGGTACAACTCCCACAATGCTGTACACAGAACAGCCCTGACAACAGATGTGAGACACTGGAATCTGCTGTCCATCTGAACGCCCGATTGTCACAGGTATGTGTCCCTGACAGACATTCTGGTCTCAGACCACCTGCCTGTTACGTTTAGCATACTGAATCAGATAAGTGCTACGGCGGTCTTGGACTATGTCGAAAAATTCAAACACTGGGCGCGGATTCAAAACCCCATCTCCCGCAATATGAAACTCGATACTCCTGACGAAGTCGATAAAGCAGTTCGTGACTTTACAGGCCGTCAACTACAAAAACCTATTAAAAGAAACAGAGATTCAGAAAATAATGTAAAATCCGGGGTATAGCATGAAAACCGGCAATAAATTGTCAGGAAACCGTTAACGGAATAACCTTGGAAAAGGCACCTGAACGGTGGGAAACGACGATAACAACGTCGGCAAGCTGTGATGTCACATCTCAAACAATATGGCGTATTCCGAAATCCTCTATATAGACCGGTAAAACAAAAGCAGCACAATACAGATAACGCAACCTCGGACTGCTGACAAGACCAGGTCACATCGCATGATCGGCGTGGCTACGGCCACAGAGGCTTGGGTCCAACATCTGGTGCCTACCGTCGAACGTTTGTCGCAAAAGAAATCAACACCGTGAAACAGAACACGCCCGTGGGTTTGTTGCCATTCCGAATTACTGCGTCTATTATAGCTTAACCCTTTAAAGACGAAGCGTATCTGTTTTATATAAGGATTCAGTGCGTACCGCGCTGTAAACACTCTCCTCTTCGGTTATAAAAACCAGTCTCTTAATGTTTTATAAGGCGCAAGTTGCTGCTCGTTCTGAGTACCGTACAAAACACATAAACGCAATGTGGGCACCACGTAGAATTTTTTAATGTTAGACCTGGTGGTATGTAAAGTTACCGCTAGGCTTTAAGAAGTTAACTGCAAACAGTAAAAAAGTTCTCCCCAGAACAGGTCATGAAGGACAAGAGAGGACGCAGAGGCATTGCTCTACTATTTCTTAAACCTCGGCGACAGGTGGGGGTGGGTGGTCAACGCCATGCCTCTGGAAAATAACCCCTCTTGCCATGGTATAAGAGGATGGGTTGGCCCCAGGGCCGGTCTGGAAAGGTGTGCAAAATCTCACCCACACTAGGACTCGATCCCCGGACCGTCCAGCCTGTAGCGAGTCGCTATACCAACTACGCTATCCCGGCCCACGAACTGCGAAGATGCATTACTTCCCAGACGCGCTTGGGGTGTGCTGAACTTTGAACTGTGTGGCAAATAACGCACCTTGTTTAAAACACGGAACCCTCCTATCAACAGACAGGAGGTACCACGCTGTAAAAACAATGCACGCGTCGATTCAACAAATCAAAACGTGATGTGTCCCACTGGGGATCCAAACCAAGAACATCTCCGGTGCCTCCAAAACTAGCAACAAACAGTTACCCCCATGCTCAGGTTACAAAGGGGAAAGCTGCCGAACTGCAGTCCCTCTATCCCCCCCCCCCCCAAATCAAAATTCATAAAATAACACATTTTTTAGAAATGATATCGATGGTTCCGCGTGATTTGCCCTGCAGCCAAAATCAGCCACTGAAATCGGCTTAATACGCTGGAATTTTGAAAAATCAAATAAAAAAGTAGTAAGTCTTTGATAAACTTTAAAAAAACTTTTAAAAAGGAACAAAAATTAGATATTGTTATTTCAAGTAGGTGACTGAATCATGGAACACGTGGTTACATTTGTATGTATACATAAACGCAGTTGAAAACAGTGTTATGTTACAGTTCTATCTATCACTTCCCTTCACTTAGTCGAAATCTTCTACCAGTAGGCGAAGATGGCATGGTTACACTCGTATCATTTTTATAACAATGCTTAAAATTAAACCTAAATTATATATAGCCGCAGGGTCAGCACCCCCTCCCCCAACGCAAAATTCTGGGTCAGCGCCTGCAGCAGGGATCCACAATTTGTTTTTTTCGGAAGTCCAGCAGCCTCCTCCAAATTCCAGACCCACAGTTCTGGAATGACCTGTGAACCTCAGTTATCTGTCCCTTTCTGCTCAGTGCATGTGAACTGACACACAATGTGATGCATAAGGGGGGCAAATGTAATACTTATACTGAAAACATCAGTTAACGTCGCACAAAAATTTTGTCGCCTGGGCGACCACGTGCCTGCGATTTGTGCACCCATTTACGAATACGACATTCCGTTCTGAACTCGGATGGCTTTACACCCGCATCGAATGACGAACGAACAACCGGACTATGCACGTCACTTTTTCGGCATGTCTGTCCGTCCGTTTTGTCAATTTTTGTTCGTTTTCATGGAAACCAAATGAAAATTTCAGTTACTTACACCAGCACAAGATAGCAACAATAAACCGCACCTGAACGTATCGTCTAGTAGGTATTACTGTGTCGACCACTGCCGAAAACATTACACAGCAACAATGCTTTCTACATCAAACCCTTTTTACACCACTTTACAGAGGCTGCGTTTACAGCAGCGTTTCTCGAACGCACGGTCGCGATGGCCTTCTGAAGCGATACGAATTCCAAAAATAACCACGAAAATTTGATGGCTACAGTATGTATCGGTACTCTCTGGGTAGAAAGGTCAATTCTGTATCGTAGGCCAAAAAATTCCATAACGACCGGTTCAGACATTTTCATACCACCCAGTAATCAACAGAACAGCAGCGTCTTCTTGCTCTCCCCCACCCTCCCGCCGCAAGAGTAACTCTTGTCATGTTGGTATCTATTGTTGCACACGCTGGACGAAAAACGGGGTCTGTCTGTATGTTTCATAAATTACAATGGCCTGGCGAACTGATAATTAAAAAGCACTGTACCACAGTTCGCAACAAACACAATTATCGTAACACTTCTACACAGGTCTATAGGCCTAACTGCTTTAACCCTTTAAAGTCGAAGCCTGTCTGTTTTATATAAGGACTCAGTGCGTACCGCGCTGTAAACACTCTCCACTTCGGTTATAAAAACCAGTCTCTTAATGTTTTATAAGGCAAAAGTTGCTGTTTGTTCTGAGATCCGTACAAAACACATAAACGCAATGTGGGCACCACGTAGAATTTTTTAATGTTAAACCTGGTGGTATGTAAAGTTACCGCTAGGCTTTAAAAGGTTAATCTGCACTCCACAACTTTCGTGCTTAGTCATACATTTTTCTTGCTAACCAGCTGGAACGTCATCCTCACATCAGGAAATGCATACAGCACCGACACTACCCATTAACTGCATGTTACCAACATATCGATACCTGGCTTCATACCAATATCGAACACTTTCCCCTACAGATCCAATCGATTTATCGATACCATACGAGATCTGAGGTTCTCACAGCGGTGCTGACGAAAATTACAGGGTCCTGGGATATGACGCCGTGTATATTGTTACCTACGCTTCGCATAAGATTTCTCCCTCCGTCTTCAGGGTCCCGATTTTTCTTGGATTTCCGGGACCGCGACGTCAGTGAGAAAGCTCCTCCGAAATGTCGGTGCTTATACCAATCAACGGGCTGTCACATCCCTGAAGACCTTAATTCACATACATATCAACTGGTATGTCTAACCTTGCGTTTCGCGCAATTCTCTTTCACGACGCTGGCGCAGTTTTGATGATGACTTCCAAATACCAGAGTTCTCATCCTGGCCCAACGACGTTCAGTCTCAGAAATGCAGTTCGTACGGGTCTTCCGAGCTGAGACACAGTACCGCAGTGTGGTGGGCGGCCACAAACCTGTCGTAAGAAAAGAGTGCATACTCTCCGGCATTAGACTGGCCGAGGTACGGAAAGTGTGGGCCTTTTATGAATATACTTGTCTATAACCTGTCACTGGCTCAATTCAACTCTAAAAATAGCGGCAGTATGTTCCTCCAAAGTTTTGGTAAACCACCCACTCGCAATGCAATGGCCAGTGGCAACTGATAACTATCTAGCTTCGGTGACACACGAATGAAGGAATACACAGCACTTCGTGTAAGTGACAGTGATAGAGGAAACCGAAATATTTGGACAAAAAAAAACCTGTCGCAGTACCAGTTAGTTTACCACAGATCCCACGCAGACCAACAACAGTTTACCCTACGAACCCGGCCTTCGTCCACACGCGCACATACATAAACCATATGATACGCTGTGGACTTCTGTGGCACGCTTTAGTTCAGAGCCAGTTTATCGACTCGTTGTGCCCGGTGCTCTGTAATTATTACAGCAGCATAACCTACCACACTCCCTCCACTACAGCCACAGCGGAAGTTCAATGCCTCCAGTCTACACGTGCCGCCCGGTCGCCTACGTTACATTGCGCATCGCAACCAATTCCTTCTTACGTTAGTTAAGCCAGCTCTTCGCCAGGAGCGGCTGGGCAAGAAAGACTGCGAGAGCAATGCGTGGGCGACAACGCCGTAGCTTACCATGCTGCGAATTATGAACCTTGTGCATTGTATAACGAAGATTCAGGCTTTGTTAAGTAAATGTCTGTTAAAAATAAACAATAATATTTATGCCGTGGGCAACATTTGAAGTTTGATCACAACTTAATCACTCTGGTACTCGAAAATTGGGTGTGGTGTTATAATTGCCTTTACATGAATTTTTCTATAACCGTGTGTGTTGCATAATAAATTATCAGGCTGTAAACGTGCAACGACTTAAGGCTAAAGTTTTCGTCTGAAATATACACACGGCTGCCATTTTTGAACCACCGAAGAGACAAGAATGTAGAAACCCGCAGTGGAAATAACCTTCAAATATAATGTCATGAAAATATGCCAACTTGTTGAAACACACAAAGCGTGTGACAGTCCTTAAACCCGTTTTTTTTATCTCTTTCTCTCGGAAGACAAAACTGATTCAAATTCGACTGGGCGTCACATGTTTAAACAAAAGGCCAACGTCGCATCAACACGGATACGACAGTCGATAACAATGCGTGGCAAGAGCACGAGATGCGTACTCAGCGACAACAGGAAGCTTTACTCACCCGTTGATAGATGTCATTACTGATCGATCAGGAGGCAACAACGGGTGTTGTGTGGCCCACAGAGCGAAGCACGGCGTCATAACTGAAACGTAATGGTAACTCCCAACCGCAGATATTCCCATGAGCAGCTGATATTCAGTTCAACCAAAAATTTCATTTTTTTTTCTTTCATACCGTTTATATACAGAAGCAGCCGACACGAATCCGCGAGGTTGGCCTTGGAGACCGTGTGTAGGCGCGGAGGCTGCGCGTGCAAGCTGAGAGTTTTTCCAAGTAGCGAACTGCACGTGTGTGCTCCACAGCCCTGCCTGACTCGTGCACATAAACGACAGCGGGCCTGGTCTGGCGTTTCATTCGAGGCGGTATTCATCTTACGGCAGGGATGCACAAATTTTCCACGCATCTAAAACCCACCTCAAATTTCTTGGCGTCAAAAGTGTGTTAATAAGCACGTTCCATACTGAGGATCGACAGACATTAGGCGCCACCGTACGAAATTCAGTCGACACGGCGACCTGGCGTCCGCGATTTGTGTACCCCTGCAATGTGGTATCTCAGCATCATGCACGGACGATCAAATTCTCAGATTCGCACCGGCTACTGTACGCTACCGTACAGCCGTAACGAACGCACACCACTGTAACAAATATATCTAAGACGCCCTCTAATGCTATCGTAGCACCTACGGTTACGTCTCCCAGAGTCTCAATTTCTAATAAGCATACTGTATACGTCTGTCAATTATACAAGTTCAAAACAAACATTCTTACGTATTTTTGGAATTAAAGTCGAATCAGGTTATAACGACCTCGGTTTATACGATACATTGTCTATAGCGTCAGCTATTGTGGTACGAACAAATTCCTCACTGTTAAACCACAACATTATGCTCCACGGTTAGAACAACACTCGTTTATAACGATACAAGACATCCAGTCCTTTTCATGACGTTATAACTGAGTTCGACTATAGTTTTATCGTTGCATTCTTGCGTCTTGTTTTATATGGGTGTGAAACTTGGTCTCATATATAGAGGCTGAGGGTGGTAAGATTCCCAACCACACTTCCGCAAAACATCGTCAGGTGTTCCGCGTGAAGTGATGGAATTAAAAAAACACAAATTTTTAAGTACCGCGAACAATTCCAAATATCCTTCAAAATATGAGGGGATTTGTCGTGCAATTGGAAACACTGCAGTAATCTCCAAGATGTTAATATCCTGATACTTGGAAAAATTGGGTAATATTAAAAAAGACAGGAAACATACATCCGGATTTTTTTTCCCCCTCCAATATAGGCTGGAAAAGTTCAGCTCGTTGCAATAAAACTGTCTGCATAACAGTTTAGCAGTAATTTGATATTTATCCGCGCTCCTCACTACCAACTTCTTCCGCCCTCTAAACATTTTCGTAGGTATGAAGAATTACTTTAGAGGTTTCTCCATGGGTGGGGGGACTTGGAAACACTGGTGTATGCGAACAAGCTGCTGAGGAAAGACAGAAGGTAACAGAAGGATTCACAGAGCTACATATTAGGCAGCCTTGTAATTAGCACTTTTCGCTAAATTGGCACAATATTAGCATTATCATATCAAGGCTGAAATGCGCGGGGTATGTACCACAGAGAGGAGAGGCGAGAAATAAACAAGGTACAATCTGGGAATTGGATCCGGTTCTGGACAGGGACAAGCGGTGGGCTCTTGTGGATGCGGTAATGAACCTTTGGATTTCACACAAACTTCGGGCCTTCTCTACCAGCTGCGGAACTAGCAGCTTCTCAAGAAGAACCCTGCTACATGGAATCAGCCTGGGAACTAGATTGAAGGTGATTACTTGGAAGATTTACGTGTAAATTAGAGAATGATATTAAAGTGGATCGTACAGAAATACTGTGGCTCTGACGTGGACTGGGATTCATATGGCTCACAGTTGAGACCAGTGGCGTGGAAAGCTCCTGTGAATATGGTAGTGAACTTCTGGGTTCCACAAATGCGAAGAATTTGTTCCATAGCTGAGCGTCTACTGGTTTCTCAGAATGGGCTCTGCTCCGTTTAGTGTAAAGTTACTTCTCTCTCTCTCTCTCTCTCTCTCACACACACACACACACACACACACACACACACACACACACACACACACACACACAAGGGTTTCTGAACTTCATACCTCGTCCCGCACAGGCTTACAAGGTAAGTTCACACGCGTAGTAATCCTCGTGTAATTTACTAACAGAAACAACTAACTAACTAACTAACTAACTAACTAACCAACCAACCAACCAACCAACCAACCAACCAACCAACCAACCAACGATGTCCATGGAGTAGAGTCCTTCAGATGCTAACAGTTCCTCAGGTAGTCAAAAAATTTGCGGAATTTTATTGCACTAAATGTTCATTACCGTGTTCACAAGAGCCCACCCTTTATTCCTATCCTGGGTCAGAACAATCCAGGCCATGCCTCTCCCAAATCCTTTTTCTTGAAGATCCATTTTAATACTGTATATACCACGTGGCCTCTCTTCCAAAGGCTTCCCCACCAAAACCCTGCACACATCCCTCAGCCTCCCCACACGTACCGGAACAAACGACAATATTCCTCATTTTAAAAAATCCGTAAGTAAATCAAAATAAAAATTTATAAACACCGTTTCAGATTACAGCATGCTGCTGATCCATTTGAGCAGAAGCTGAGACAGTGCGTTCGAATAGCGACTGGGCTACAAGCTGGACGTTCCGGGGTTCGAAACACGGCAAGGAAAAAAGGAATATTTCTCTTCTCAAAGACATCCAGACCGGATCTGTGGCTCACGCAACACATTCAGTGGGTACCGGCGTTCTTTCCTGGGGTTAAAGCGGCCAGGGTGCCATGTTGACCAATCACCTCCATCTACAGCCGATGTTAAGAATGCGTGGAGCTATACCTCTACTCCTTCTATATGCCTCCTATATGGCGTGCTGAAGGGCAACTTTACGTTCTACCTAAGTCCATCACTTACGCAGCTAGGGATACAGCCGATTCGTTAGTCTCTCATCAGCAATGGCACCATCGTTACGCTGATACGTGAAGGAGTCGTGGCCCACTTCAGGCTACTATCTCAGTTATGCACTGCCGATAGACCTCAGGGCAAGTTCGGTCAAGGTATTCGCCCGACACGTGCAGAGATGGCGTAATTCCAAACACTGCGAACTGTAGGAGCCTTCGGGTCGGGCAGTCGAACAACCCAAAACAAGGCCTCACCGGAAATCGCAATGAAAGTTGACGTCCTCTAACAAATTACTTCTGGGAGACACTAATACATTAATTGCTTGACACCTTGTTTTGTCTAGGACGTGCACCTTCCAGCAGGTTCCGGCCTAATATAATCAGCATCCCAAAACTCACCAAATTCCCCCCCCCCCCCCATTTTTCCAATATTAAACATTGCATAATTTGTCTCCTTGCTTTGTACAGTGACCCTCTGAAGCCTTTAGTTCATCAAAATTAAATTTAAAAATGCCATACCAGCCTTACATAAAAAAGACGCTGTCTCAGCACAAAAATGTTGACATTGTTTACGGGAAAAAATATTAGTTTACTGCGAAAAATATACACTGTGTGGGCAAAATTCAGGATTCTTACAGTGTTAAAAACAGGCACTACTACATATATAAGAATCACCGTGGTTTAAAGCAGAGTGCACACATTTTTTAAAAATCTAAAAGCCCCTTCAAAATTCTAGATGCCAGAAAGATAACACAAAGCGAGTTACAAACTGATAACCCAATAATATCAGACGCCACCGCATAAAATTTTGACGGCCGGGCGACTTGTCAAAAGGGATTTGTTCGCCCCTGGTTTAACGGGTTAATGAAAATCAAACATCAATGCAAGACGGTGTTTAATTTCACTTTACGTCACCGGGGGATGGGGGTGAATTGGCGATCCCTAAACACTATTGCAGTTACAGCCCTGCCTTTCAGCCTGTCAAGCTTAACACATGGAGTCAGTTCAAAGCAGGTTTGGTCAACACGTGTACTTCATTTGACTGGCTGCGAATCGGTATGTTATCTTGCTTACGAGTCAGGTTACGCTCTACTTTACACGCAGGCCGATACAGTAATAAGGAGCAATGATTTTGCGGCTATAAAAATTCACTGTATGGGCCAGGGGTGCACAAACCCTAGGCGCCACGTCGCCCAAGAGACTAACGTTTGCACAGTGGCGCCTAATACCTGTGCACCCACATATCGAACGTGCTTAATTTTACAATTTAGGGGCCTACAATTTTGAGGTGGAGTCTAGATTTTTTGAAAAATCCGTATACCCCTGGTATGAGCTACGTCATGCTTACGTCGTCTTCAAACAAGAAAACACTGTTCTGAAATTGCATACGCCATACATTACGAATCATGGGCAAAATTGCGAAATGGTACTATCAGCTTCGTCGTGTCTGTCTGTCCGTCCGCCCACATGGAATAATTCAACTCCCACAGCACGGATTTTCATGAAATTTTACATTTAAGTACTTTTCGAAAATCGCAGAGAAAATTCAATTTTCATTAATATCTGACAAGAATAACGGGTACATTACATGAAGACCTACGTACATTTATGACAATATCTCGCTGAATTCTTTTTAGAATGAGAAATGTTTCAGACAAAAGTTGTAGAGAAAATCAAAACACACGTTTTATGTTCAATTACATTTTTTACCGAAAACCGTGCCGTTTACGAGATAATGTGGAAAAATGTGGTACAGCCGGACACGCCACATATGACAATATAACACGGCGCACGCGCTTTGCATGCTGGATAACTATCGCTACAGACACACAGACAGACTATATAATACTTACTGCTTTTCCACGGCAACACTAGTAACGCGCACGCGCCTCGATGTTACGTTTACACGTACATCCCCAGTCTTGTTACAACATAGCAGAAATATGAATCTGCCAGCACTGAAGTGCCAAATAACTATAAATCCACTCCAGACGCAAACACCTGATGAACCACTGGAGACAGGGATATGAAATTTGGGTACAGAGCATATCACACGCAAGCCTACACAACAGGTGCAGACCTGGGCTGTGGAATCGGTACACAAAAGCTCCGACTCCGATTCCTCGCTTTTTAAAACTCCGACTCCGTCTCCAACTTCTTCATAAAAGCTCAATATGTATTAATAATGGTAAACCTATAAAACGTTTCATAGCCACCACGTGATTCATCAGGCTACTGTTTAGACTTATAACCTATATTTAACCCTTTAAAGACGAAGCGCATCTGTTTTATATAAGGAATCAGTGCGTACCGCGCTGTAAACACTCCACTTCGGCTATAAAAACCAATCTCTTAATGTTTTATAAGGCAAAAGTTGCTGTTTGTTCTGAGATCCGTACAAAACACATAAACGCAATGTGGGCACCACGTAGAATTTTTTAATGTTAAACCTGGTGGTACGTAAAGTTACCGCTAGGCTTTAAAAGGTTAAATATAAGTCTAATGGTTACTGTAGCTGTAAGGGCTCTGTAGTTGGAGTATCTACATAACATTTTAGACTGCGGTCGGAGTCGGAGTCGGTATATTTTTACCGACTCGGAACATTTTTACCGACTCCGACTCCACCTAAAATTCCTTCCGACTGCGACTCCACAGCCCTGGTGTAAACTACTGCTTCTGTGTCAGCAAATATAAATATGTTGCGACGCCGCAGAACTTTGAGGTTATATCCGACAAATGTAAGGTACACAGGATAAGCAGTTGGCAATAATAATAATAATAATAATAATAATAATAATCTGAACAGAAACCTCTGCAACGCAAACATAGGCTATACACGATTTCCGCTCAGAGATCCTTGTTAAACATTACGTACATACGTTTGAGGCTTCAACAGGTCAGCGATAAAGAATACATTTGAGAGGTAAGAAAACGTCACAGAACCTGCAATATAAGCAGAACGCTGCTTGTGTAAAACAAAGCAAACCTCGTGACCGGCTTGCCACAGGAACCGCCTTCATGTGCGTGCCTTAAATTCCTAGACGAACAAATCATACTTAGACAGACGCGAAATTCTTGCGGCGGTGACTATAAATAACACTGCATTCTGGTATCTGACACCGTGTACTTGGTAGAAATGTCATCTTCAGGGTGGAAGATTTTTGTCTAAGAAAACTGAAGAAACAAGTTTCCTCAGAAATACCACCACTATCTCCTCTCTTCTGGGATATTACGCAGCGTCGAGTGGTAATCCTTCACCGACGTTTCGGGACAACGCATCGGTCCCACCTTCAATGTTCAAGAAGTCCTTTTCTTCTTGGCCCTTCAAGATTGAACCGAGATTGTCCCGAAACGTCGGTAAAGGATTACCACTCGCCGCTGCGTAACATCCCAGAAGCCTGCAGATCTCATGAACATCGCGGCGGAAGCCTGAAACCATAAATGCCGGTAAATTTCTACTAGACTACATGCCGTCACATTCCACACAACAGTCTTCACAAATCGCAATGTTACCAGGGAAGCTCGCTTCGATCCCAGTCTTTTAGTACAGCAAGGAAGGGAGGGTATTCAGCTTTCCATTAACCCTTTAAAGATGAAGCGTATGTGTTTTATATAAGGACTCTGTGCGTACCGCGCTGTAAACACTCTCCACTTCGGTTATAAAAACCAGTCTCTTAATGTGTTATAAGGCAAAAGTTGCTGTTTGTTCTGAGATCCGTACAAAACACATAAACGTAATGTGGGCACCACGTAGAATTTTTTAATGTTAAACCTGGTGGTATGTAAAGTTACCGCTAGGCTTTAAAAGGTTAAGGACCAGTTACAATACCACGTGTACTATGCTTATGGCAGCAAACCGTGTAAGACAGCGAGATTAAAGGCTTGTCACTCAGTCTCCTACTCAATGGGTACTGCGGTTCGTTCCCTGGGAATAAATCGGCCGGGACGTGAAGGTGACCACTCAGCTTGACATAATGCTAAGGTTAAGAACGAGTACTGCTATACCTCTGCTCCCCCTACATGCCTTCACCGTGTACAGAGTGATAGCTTTACCTCAACCTTTTAAAGCCTAGCGGTAACTTTACGTACCGCCAGGTTTAACATTAAAAAATTCTACGTGGTGCCCACATTGCGTTTATGTGTTTTGTACGGATCTCAGAACAAACAGCAACTTTTGCCTTATAAAACATTAAGAGACTGGTTTTTATAACCGAAGTGGAGAGCGTTTACAGCGCGGTACGCACTGCGTCCTTATATAAAACAGATTATCTTACGTCTTTAAAGGGTTAATCTCAAACAGTACTTGAAGATCAAGAGGCTACGGCACACAGGCTTAAAACACACAGTCTGCACTGCAAACATGAACACGTCACACATTTTCAGAGAAATGATCGCTGCTTGTTCCGACATTTGCACGAACACACATGCTGTAGGATCAAAGTTCACTTTCGTAGAATTAAAACACATAGCTGCAATATTCAACAACAGAGTTAATGTACGTGTAGGGGAACAATGAGGCGCGTTCGCGTAACCACTTTTGCCGTGGAAAAGCAATAAGTATTACACATTCTGAGTGTGTGTGTGTGTGTGTGTGTGTGTGTAGTCTTAGTTGTCCAGCATGAAAAGTGCATGCACCATATTATGTCGTCTGTGGTCTGTCCGGCTCTAGCATACTTTTCCACATTATCTCATAAACGGCACAATGTTCGGAAAAGTTATTGAACAAAGCGCGTTTTTTTGCTTTTCTCTACAACTTTTGTCTGAAATATTTCTCACTCTAAGAAATCGGCGAGGTATTACCACAATTGCACGTTGGTCTTCATGTAAAGTACCCGTTATTCTTGTCACATTCTAATGAAACTTGAACGTTATCGACAGGTTTTCGAAAAGTACTCAAAAACGAAATTTCATGAGAATCCGTCCAGTGGGCCCCGAGTTGTTCAACACGGGGCGACGAACGGGTAGACAGATATGACGAAGCAAACTGTCGCTTTACGCAATTTCGCGACCGCACCTAAAAGCGATCACTGGAAAATAAACGCTGTCTGTTCTCACATCCATATAAAACGCTTAAGTATTCCGCGGGAAAAACGCAGAATTTTTTTATGTTAAACGCTGCGGCACGTAGAGTGACCACTTGACCTTAAAAGGGTTAAAAGATTAAACTGTATCAAATGACAATTTAACACTTATTAGAATGGGAAGAACTGGCAGCGATTTGGGAGAGCGGGGGGAAGCGGTCGTGACCCACTTCAAGCTGCTATCCCAGGCCACGTGCCAGGGGACGACGCCTCATGTCGGCCGTCAGTACGGCCCTGTATGAATGACGTCACACTAAGCACTGCGGCTAGGTTGATACAATCCGAAACAACCCCCGTTCCCACTAACCACGCTGCTTTTCACCCCACCCCCTCCCCCGCCCCCACAATTCTCAGTTACGCCAATGAATCAAAGCCAGTCACTGCTTTACATTTGTTTACATATGGGCTACCGGGGAACAGAAAATTCGGCCAGGTATACAGACACAGCAATTTTTATCGTTCAGCAGTCTGCATTCTACATAATGATGCAAGCAACAATACACGTACAATACAATCACTTCCGATCACAACTGCTACTAAAACGCTGCATAAACCAAAGGCATCTACACTTACTGTAATCCTCAGGCAGCTGTATGAACGTCAGAACTGATAACATACTAATTACAGCCCTGCATATAGGACTCCTATGGACGAGTGATCAGCCCGACATACAGACCTCTACCTGACAACACACAAACACTCACAACACACATCCAAGCCCTCGGCTGGATTCGAACCCACAATCCCGGCAAGCAGGCAGCCGCACACCCACGCCTCAGACCGCGCAGCCACTGGGATCGGCTTGAGAAAAGAATTTGTATAAAATTTTGTATGTAGTTGCTAACAGTGATATGAATCGATAATTATTGCGCGCCCTTGTCGCCCTTCTTATGAACGCGTACAGCAGCAACCTCCTTCGAACCTTCACGACACGAGCGTTTACTGTTTAACGAAGCTGTCACCTGCTAAGATCATGTGGGGTCGGTGGCAGATTGCTGAAATATAAGTATGTAACAATGGCAGAATGATGACACGGGAAAATCAAGGTAGGCCTACTCGGAGAAAAATCCGTCGTAGTGCCGTTGTGTCCGCCACAAATCCCCTCCACGTGAACCGACCGTGTCTCGAACCCGCACCACCGCAATATCGCCCAGAGGATTAATAAAGACAAGGATCTAAAAACGCACTGCTGTATCTGTTGAGTGGAGCAAATCCACCGGAATCTGATCAACATCACATTATTTCTTCCTTCCTAACTTTCCAACAGCAATCTCAACCCCACGTCAAAAGGCCCAGCTGCGTTCTTCTGCCTGCCTATCATTAACCCCACAACATTCAATAACTGGCAAGTCATTCTGCCACTTTGTCAAAACACTGTGGGATTCAGCAAAGTAGATCACCCTCCCCATCCTTAAGCAATTTACTTATCGGTTGGTAACCTTTCTTAAATTCATTATATATGTATACAATTCTGTAATCTTCTTATTCTTATAGACTGTTACAAGATCAGCCTTTTAAAGCCTAGCGGTAACTTTACGTACCACCAGGTTTAACATTAAAAAATTCTACGTGGTGCCCACATTGCGTTTATGTGTTTTGTACGGATCTCAGAACAAACAGCAACTTTTGCCTTAAAAACATTAAGAGACTGGTTTTTATAACCGAAGTGGAGAGTGTTTACAGCGCGGTACGCACTGAGTCCTTATATAAAACAGATTACGTTTCTTCTTTAAGGGGTTAATTTTCTTGTCCAAATATCCCCTCCCCTTATTTCTGAAATATCTACTACTTGCATGTCTTACGTTATTCTGCTTACACGTATTAATCTGGCTAAGTTCGGTTCCTGTGCTGACGGAAGTTTAACTTGCTTCCACTGATCTAATAATTCTGAGAATTCTTCACCAAACCATGATTTATGCTGTTTCAATTAATTACAACACTGACTCTGTTTAGGTGAAATGTTAACATTACAACACTTTCCCAGGCCTTCCTGATATCCCATTAGTATATAAATTATCCAAAGCTGCAAACCTGTTTGTGTATTCTAATCTCACACTGTTTTAGCCTCTTCAAATCGATTCTCTCCGGTCCAACTTTACGCGTTAATCCAATAATTACACAGAAATTAAAAACACACGACAACCTGCTTCAACTTAAAAAAAAATATTTCATTTTGCCCGAATGCATTTATGGATTTTGAGTCTAAACAAACAGCGACCACATCCCGGAAACAGCATGATACCGGCAGTCTTTGTAATAGAGACGCGGTGTCTTCTGTGAAGTATACAGCGAGTTCTTTAAATAGTACTTAGACGACGTGAAGCCTTGGAAGGACTGATACCAACATGGCCACTGATTCAGAGTTCATATAGACACACAAATGGTACACTTCTGAAGGATACTAAACGTCAGCGGAGTATTAAATTCGAGACACCATCGCATTCCGCTGATTTTAATGTGTTCAAATCACATATAACAAATTTGCTTTTGTCCTGCACAACAATGAGCAAGGCTGCTTTAAGGCTATCCCAGTCTGTATAGGACCCCACCTTGGGGGGGGGGGGGGGCCACAACGCTGGCTGTATGCCATATTTTGTGTCATACGTATCTTGCCTCTGTGAATTCTTAACACAGCTCTATTTATCTACACCGGACCAGAAGCGTCTACAACCGGACCTGGCACACATGACGTACGTTACAGTTTTCCCACGTTATTTTAATGTGTAGCAATATGAAATTATGAATCTGAGACAAAATTTCGATCGCCATGCCAAAATCTCAGCCGAATTTTTTAAACAACTGAGCCAATACTTAGCACTTCCGGGCAACTTGTTAAAATAGCTGGACACATACGACTTAATACAACCGTATACGACCGGATACAGAGACAGACGACAACAAGCCACCATCAAAGTTAAAAATAACTAGACTCAGGCCAGAAGTTCGTAGTTTCAGAAACCAAATCAATATGAAGCCTACAAAGCAAAGACAGTATAAACAAGAAACGCACAGGCTTAAACATATCTTAACCGATGACATCCTATTGTGAATACGAACTGCGTAAAGGAAGAATTTTAACTGCCTGATGATGGCTTTCCCAAAAGTCGAAATATGCAGCAAGCAATAAAACAAATCAATATTAATACCTGAACACAAACTTCAAAAAAATAAGCCCAAAACTTCATAATATTACATTCACGACAATTCACATCTTACTCGATTTTTTATCGAAATAGAGATCTCGAATGATTAACCTTATCGATATGCAATAAATGTACGTACCCTGCAAATGAGAACACAAGTTGCCAATTTGTGGTGACCACAACACTACGGATGAGCAAATTCTGAGCCACATGCGAATACTGCTGGCTGTGACACACAAACTGGGCCGAACAACACACACTGGGGAACCGTCGCAACAAACCCAGGCGGCAGAGAACACCTCCTCTGCGCGTGCGTCGTTCCCCTAGCTACCGGAGGGGGTAATTTCACCCTTTATGGGTCTATACTTTTCGTACACTTTTTTACCATCTGCGATGCAAGTTTTCATCCACAGCCTAGTTTATACAGATCCGAGCATAACAATGGATTAATATGGGTCTCTGACACACTTAACGCGGAACAAGTCAGCTGGAGTTAAGTTCACTGCCACAGCCTTTGCAATCCTGAAGCACAAATAAATGGCGATGTTCGCCATTTCAGGGCAATGTCAAACGTAATGGCTCTGAGTCATACTGCCCAGGGCACCAGAGGTTTCTTGTGCCTTTCTTAAGGTCACACTAACTAAAGAAACTTACTTATTAGCCTTACTTACGGTCTCAGTTAATGACATGCAGTATAATTAGTCTCTAATTTAACGTTCCGTTCGGTTTCATAGTCCTTCCCTCTCCTACCTACTCACAGTAGGTGTCGAGGTTGTTTATTTTCACTTCATCACACTCAGACACACATCACAGTCAGTTGGACTCCTCTGGACGAGGGATCAGCTCGTCGCAGAGACCTCTACCTGACAACACAAACACTGTACAAGAGACAAACATCCATGCCCCCGGTGGGATTCGAACCCACGATCCCAGCAAGCGCTTATCGGCCGCAGACCTACGCCTTAGACCGCGCGGCCACTGGGATCGGCTATTCTAACGTTTCGACTCCTTAAATATTTTCTGACACAGATAACACAATCAGTGAGCTACATCTGTCGTGGGCGGTATTCGAACACACAATCCTAATGGCTAAGCGGTGAACTTACCTGAATTAACTACGTAAGGGCCGAAGACGGTCCAAATTAATATAAAACAATGTAGTTCCTACCTTAAAGAAAACAATGTAAACACTACTCAGTGAAATCTACTACGTTCAGGAACACAGGCCCAAACACCATCTGGGAACCAATGAAAACCAGCGAATTATCACCATGCGATAGACGAAACGTCCAGTTATTTAACACTGAGTCTCCTTTTTTTAACTTTATCCGCCGTAGAACTGTAATTAAATTAACTTTTTAAAGCCTAGCGGTAACTTTACATACCACCAGGTTTAACATTAAAAAATTCTACGTGGTGCCCACATTGCGTTTATGTGTTTTGTACGGATCTCAGAACAAACAGCAACTTTTGCCATATAAAACATTAAGATATTGGTGTTTATAACCGAAGTGGAGAGTGTTTACAGTGCGGTACGCACTGAGTCCTTATATAAAACAGATACGCTTTGTCTTTAAACGGTTAAAACACAGTGTTTCGGAAGCCGACTCTGCTTCCTTCTTCAGGTTTTAAACCATCATATCAGGCGGGCTCTAACATCCATATCTTTTCCGTTACTCTGTGACAATATAGAAATGAGCTATTCTACATTAAAATTCGTGGTGTTTATAACTACCACTGGTTATTAAAGGGTTGAACAAATAAATCCATATGTCACGGTCTTCCTGGGCTGACACAAACGTCAATGTGCCGGTTCAGTTCGGATGACAACTTCACTTTAATATTATTCAGGGCCAGTTCACCTCGCATTTCCACTTCATTTAGTCCGGACCCCATTTCCATACTAATATTATCCTACCCTCTACACTTAAGGACTCGTCTTCTCACCATTCACCTCTGCAACGATCGTGTCTGACATGAAACACTGTCTAGACACCGCAGCCTTGAAATGAATCTTATGGTACGACCCGACTTGACTGTAGGAGTGGCCGACTCTTCCGCACGTGTTCACCCACTCCCACAAAGACTCGGCAGCATAGCGTCGCAAGTGAATGACATAAGATGACGATTAAACATGCAGACGTGGGGGGTTTGCGTAAATGAACTTCATATCGCACCACAGCATGCAGTGACTGAGAAAAACCAGTAAAAATGCAGTTAGTTTAGTCGGTTCCCTCAACATAAGCAGCTTCTTCAAGACCGAGTGACTGTGCCTACCGACATCAGTGACAGCCAACGCCCGTCCATTTGTCTGTGCGGTCTTCAATACTGACAGTTAACTCCATGGAGCACAGTCCTTCTTGCGAACCTAGCAGGTCCTCACCTAGTTAAGAAATTCCCCGCATTTTATGGAAAACGAGGGTTCATTACTGCATTCACAAGAGCTTGCCACCTGTCCCTACGCCAGATCAATCCACTCCATGCCCCCATCCCACTTCTTGAAGATCCACTTTAATATTATCCACCAATCTACACCTAGGTCTTCCAAGTGGTCACTTTCCCTCAGGCTGCCCCATCAAAACCCTGCATGCAACTCGCATGTCTCCCATACGTGCTTCATGCCCTGCCCATCTCATTCTTCATCTGATCACCCGACTAACATTTGGTGAGCAGTACAGATCATAAAGCTCCTCGTTATGTAGTCTTCTCCATTCCAATTAAGAAGGTTCAGAGGACACGACCTGTATGCCTACTTCAAACCATTTCACAACCTCAAAAATATATGGAGGTACCGATTTTAATATTATCTTCCTATCTGCCACGTGCAGAGGCTGCCAGGTGCGTCGTGGTCACACGGACTGCTCTGCGACTGGATATCTTAAGCATCTCTTCAGTTAGACGTAGAAGCTGCAGGCATAGCAGCCGGTGCCGGCACGAATCTGGGAGCCTGAGGGTTGGCTAGCGTCGGGGTGCGATGTAAGACAATGTTCTATTAATACTAAACCCGAGACTGTATGCTGGAAGCCCTGCTTATCTGACAATTGTAAACGATAATGTAACTGGCTCTATGTTTTCACATAAGGTAGTATTTACGTTACACGAGACGACATGCAGTCGAGGTCAAGATCGCAAATTCGCGCCGACTACTATACATACCGAAAAAGCTAACACAAAATCTGCAATTCAAATCTGTCCATAAGACACATGGGCCAAATATCGGGTTCTAACCAACACAATTATAAAGGACGGCTAGGTGCGTTTTGTGTAGTTGGTGTGCTCGCTGGTGCTTTGACTTCTTCTGACGAAGAATTCTACTTCGTCTTCACCACACTAGAGTCGCAAGCAATGGTGCAGTGTGGGCTAACGACCAAGACAACCGCGGTCAACGCTCCTTGGGCTGCTGTAGCCAAAAGAAATCGCTGAGCCTTGGCCTACAGAACGTCGAGTCTTCTTGTCATGCCAGTCTTCTCGGCTGCGGGCTTCAAGTCACTTTGCCGCTAGCAGTCTTTGCTATTTCAGGCGATCTCACGACCTGACCGGTGCGGCGAAACGAATTACGCCTATTTAAGACACGCTTCTGAGCTACGATTAACTTATTGAAACGTTTTCTGGGATGTGACGCTAGGTGGCGTGGAAGTAAGCAACAACGTTTCGGTGAAACCTGCCGCCACCATTTTCATAGAAGAAGTCTGTAACGAGGTACAGTTTATGCCGAAAATGGCCACGGGTGAAGGCCTGACATACTACCTGCAGGTTAATGCCTTTAAAGGCCTAGTGGTTACTATATATACCGCCAGGTTTAACAGAAAATTCTCTTCATTTTACCCACAGAAGTCAGATAGGTTTGGACGTTTCATAAAACAGACAATCATTACTTTTCCCATACAGCACTCACTGAATGGTATTTTTAATTTATGCAGTGTTCTCTGTGAGGTACAACCTGAACCTTACATGTAACGTAGATAAATTCTAGTGTTCTGGGCAGTGCCATGACTCAGGCGGTCAGCCGCCGACTTCTTACCGCAGAAGCCCGGGTTCGATTCCAGGCCACTCCAGGTGAGATTTAGGATGGACAAAGTGTCACTGGGACAGGTTTTTGTCCGAGTACTTCGACTTCCCCTTCCTAATATCATCCCACCAATGGACCATACTCGTCTTACCTACAAAGCCGAAGCCTGGAAAGCTGAAGTGTTGTAACAGTGGTTAGGCCTATACGCACACGCGCCGCGTACCACTCTGCCCACAGAGTGTATTTACGTATGAGTCTCACAGCATACAGCGATTTTCCCCAAACAGACTGGTTCATACAATCGCGGCACAGTAGTGGATTCCATACTTCTAGAAAATGACGGTGTGTCAAAGCGCAATCGGTTCCAGACCGTTTCGGGGCAAAACGTTGTGTCATCTTCAAGGACCCTTGGACATTTACAACCTTGAACATAAGTAAACCACGATGTCTCGAAACGTCGGGAACGGATTACCAACTGACACAGTCTCGTACCCCAGAATAATGGAATCTTCAAACCCATCGCTGCTAAAACCTCCAAACATATAACACACACAGCATGTTTTCTGTGAAGCAGAAACTGAATGTTGCTATATTATTCAAACGAACATACGTAATTTCTATTCTTTCCTACCTATGTTCATAGCCTCTGAATAGCTGATGCCGACTGCACAGGCGAAGAGTGGTGACATGAGAACCTGAGTTCGGGTGAAACCATAAACGTTCTGGTTCCACCACCACGACACGTATCTATTGAAAACACAACAGTGCTTTCTGCTGTAACAATATGCACTGAAACATGTCGATACAGCTCTGTAACAGTGCGAAGCTGTCTGGCGCCGGAGGACCACAACACTAGAGCCTAAGCTAAATTCGCCAATCTGTACACGATACAGCAGGCCAAATAAGAAATTACAAAACGAAGGCATTACTGTCTATCCCAGCTCTTTAACACTTTAAATTCTTAACCAACCACTGTCTTTCGTAGCTTATTTGTCGCAACGTCAGTTCTATTAGCCCAGTGCAATAGCATTTTCTTGAAGATATCCAGTAATGCAGCAAATACTGGGGCATTCCACATTCCAAGCGCCGAAAGACCGAACGTACTGGGTGGTCATCACCACCATTCGACTTCCTCGAAAATAAACCTCGAAGACTTTAAATGATCCACCATAAAACAATCACTTCCCGACGCTTCGACGGCAACCTTAACCTTTTAAAGCCTAGCGGTAACTTTACATACCACCAGGTTTAACATTAAAAAATTCTATGTGGTGCCCACATTGCGTTTATGTGTTTTGTACGGATCTCAGAACAAACAGCAACTCTTGCCTCATAAAACATTAAGAGACTGGTTTTTATAACCGAAGTGGAGAGTGTCTACAGCGCGGTACGCACTGAGTCCTTATATAAAACAGACACGCTTCGTCTTTAAAGGGTTAATGTCTACATTATCCCAAAAAAACACTACTCAGTCAAAATTCTTCACCTATTACGAAAATAAATTCTTTCATTTACATGTTATAACACAAAAATAACCCAAATACGAAACCAAACTACGTCGCCCTTTCGTCCTTCAGCCAAATCCACAACGAAAAAAATGTTTGCTGTTACGTGTTTGTATAGGAAGAGGATCCCGTCTTTGCGAATGAGGAGGAATGGCGATGCTCTCGGTGAACGGATTTACATTCAACTGTTTCGAACACTTAGCTGCAACAGCAACAAACACGTCATCCTATTTCCTGGTAACCACCGTCATTTGGACCTGAAACCTACACGTATTTATAAAATATGCAAATACCGCAACCTTAAAAATGGCACGATATACGGCATTCTGCAGTACCATGAAATATGCCTAGGCCTCCTGACATACTTGGTATTTTTCAGGCACCAACAAATCCTGTATCAGTTCACCACACAGGCACAACTTCTGCTCTCCACACATCTGTCCACAACACAAACCGCGCCTGCCCACGCCGTTACAGCTCCCCCCGCCTTACCTCACGTAACATACACATACACGTTAAGATAACACAAGATGTAAGAACCGCTGAAATATGCTGTTCTACGTCCGTGGAGAAACAAAGGAACGATAAACGATGGAGGAACGGAATATTAACAAATAAATTCAAAGATTTTTCCACTCGTCGGCCTTGATGATCCACTTGTCACGGACGAGCCCAATAGCGCGTCTGTTGATCCCTGACTATTTTGCAATCTGTTACGCCATACCACTTATTTCTTGATGCTGTGAAATTCTACAGGGCGCTACCACGTGACGTCACAAATGCGCAACTCGAAATTTCCTTAGCCATTGTGCCCACGTAACGCCCAACAAAGTAACCCGAAGCACTGTTAATAAAGGTCTTCAATTCAAATGCCAGCTCGCCGGACGTTATATCTTCGCGCATTTTCTCACACCCTGCAAATAAATCCGGTGACAGGTCACATGACTCCATCTACCCGCATTATTCTAATCTTCTCTCATCCTTCACAGTCTAATACTATCCGACACCAGCCTAAAGGCCTGTAACTTCTAAAGCTGTAACAGTGACGTTAACCCTTTAAAGACGATGCGTATTTGTTTTATATAAGGACTCAGTGCGTACCGCGCTGTAAACACTCTCCACTTCGGTTACAAAAACCAATCTCTTAATGTTTTATAAGACAAAAGTTGCTGTTTGTTCTGAGATCCGTACAAAACACATAAACGCAATGTGGGCACCACGTAGAATTTTTTAATGTTAAACCTGGTGGTACGTAAAGTTACCGCTAGGCTTTAAAAGGTTAATTACACCATGCGGCAAAAGTAGCTTAACACAGCAGGCTACTTTTCTTTCATGGCTCGACAGCCCTTAGTGGGCCAGAGCCTCCTCATTACGCGAGGCTTCATGATCACACTCAGACACACCAACACTCGGTAGGACTCCTCTGGACGAGTGATCAGCCCAACGCAGTGACCTCTGCCTGACAACACCCAGCACTTCACAAGAGACAAATATCCATGCCCCCGGTGGGATTCGAACCCGCAATCCAAGCAAGCGATGGGCATCAGACCCACGCCTTTGACATCGCGGCCACCGCGATCGGCCATAAGGCTAATAATATTAGCCCAGAATATATCATTTTGTTATTAATTCACTTACATTACACTATTCATAAAAATTCTCATTTCTTGCATGAATTCTCCAAGTTCCAGGAGGTGCTTTGTTCTTCCGTGTTTTAATTCCACATAACAACGGCTGTCTTCTTTCATACTGATCACATCTGCATCTTGTTCACACCGTGTAAGCGTTGCATTACATACAATTTTCACGAGAAAAAGAGATTATTTCCCGAAAGAATATCAAGCAGTTGTTCTGTCCAATGGAAACGAAGTCTTTGAAACATTATTCGGATTAGTTTCAGGTGGTCTCTGACGAAGGAGTCCCGGTTTCGATTCCAGGCCAAGCCATGGTGAGATTGTGGTTGGAAAAATGACACTGGGGCAGGTTTTTCTCCGAGTACATCGGTTTCCCCCTGTCAGAATCATTCAATCAATGCTCCACACTCATTTTCAAAACAGACTCATCACAAGGACATGCGGGCGAAAACTGCGAGCCTTCAAAGGATGGGATTCGGGGGGGGGGGGGGGGGCCACTGGACAGAAAAGTACCGTCACGTTTTTTTTAACACTTGAAGGCTGTGCCATNCCCCCCGCCCCCCCCCCCCCACGCGCCCCCCCGCCACTGGACAGAAAAGTACCTTCACGTTTTTTTTAACACTTGAAGGCTGTGCCATGGCAGTTACTCGCTGCCCTGTGACGTCAGCCCAGGTTGGATTTTCAGCTGACAGATTGGCAAAGGGGCAGATTTCTCTTCGAGTACTTTGGATTAACCCTGCCAGTATCATTGCACGACTGCTCGATACTCATCTCGATCTTCAAAGATGCTCTTAACCTTTTAAAGCCTAGCGGTAACTTTACATACCACCAGGTTTAACATTAAAAAATTCTACGTGGTGCCCACATTGCGTTTATGTGTTTTGTACGGATCTCAGAACAAACAGCAACTTTTGCCTTATAAAACATTAAGAGATTGGTTTTTATAACCGAAGTGGAGAGTGTTTACAGCGCGGTACGGACTGGGTCTTATATAAAACAGATTACGTTCCGTCTTTAAATGGTTAACAAAAGGGCAAACGGGCGAAGCCTGGGAACCTTACACCAAAACTTACGATTTTCGGAAATCGAGGAGCATCATGGCAAAAAAAAAGCCTACTTTTCTTTTTTATTATTTTTCCAGACTTCAAAATGTCAGAGGAAACCATTTCAACGCCTAACAAAAGGTAATTTTCTAGCCGAACATTTCCGTTCTCACGCCCGCTTTCCTCTGCAGTGGAAGGGGCTGCAGTCTGTCACATTCATCAAATCTGTTCGCAACGTGAAGTAAGTCTCTCGGACGCCACATTAACCCTTTCAAAGCCCCGTGGCTACTTCATGTATTACCGAGGTTAACATTAACAAAATTCTAAATCCTGACCATACCGTGTGTTTCTGTGATTTTTAAGGATCTCAGAACAGCGATCAATTCTCTTTACAGCACTGACTGGCTGGCTTTTATAACCGAGCCACGTTTTGTTTACTGCGCGGTACAAACTATTTCTTTAAATGTAACTTACGTAAATTATCGACTTTAAATATCCCAAGTTGCTAATTCATGTTTCTCCTGCAGCCCTCCAGACTTAAATATAACAAAATTAAACCCCCTGTTTTAAAGGTAAGATAATTAAATTAAATTTTCAAATTATGCGCTTTAATATCAATGAGAAGTCAAAATTACGCAGCCTTTATTTCAAGATACTACTGTCACCATTCTAACGTCTTCACCTACATTTCATTTATTTACTACTCCTACCAGAAGGACGAGCGACGCCTAAGAACCTTCTAACAAAGTGATACTCTCTCTCCCTCCCACCACGTAAAAATGTCTCTGACTACTCTCTTGCTCTTCACTCTCTTCTACCCTCAATCATTTCGTCTTTAAAGAGTGAAACTTATGAAGCCTCTACCAGAATAACGCTCTAAAACTCGGTTCTTAACCTCACAGAGAATACGCTTCTTCTACAGTACAGCAACACACCAGTTAACCTTTTAAAGCCTAGCGGTAACTTTACGTACCACCAGGTTTAACATTAAAAAATCCTACGTGGTGCCCACATTGCGTTTATGTGTTTTGTACGGATCTCAGAACAAACAGCAACTTTTGCCTTATAAAACATTAAGAGACTGGTTTTTATAACCGAAGTGGAGAGTGTTTACAGCGCGGTACGCACTGAGTCCTTACATAAAACAGATACGCTCCGTCTTTAAAGGGTTAATTACGTTTAGCGAAATAATCAATTGTTCGCGTGGAAATCACACAAAATACATGCAAATACTCGGCGGGCCGGATGCAGTGATTTATAACGTTTACGTGGGGAGGGATGGGGGGGGGGGATCATATTTTCATCTCTATGGTTTTAGTGCCCAGCACAGCGGCCAGAGCAAGCCACTGTTCTGACAGCTTCCTGCAACACGACACAGCTAGCCTGCCTCTTTTCACCTCAAGCCCTTACCACAGCGCCCGTAACAAAGCCGTGTGAATATCCACTAGCTGGTCTAACATCCCCGTCAGTAAACAAAACAACTGAACCGGTAAAACAAGCACTGCGGCTCTCATGCCACAAGATCTTAGATGCAGTCCTTCTACTATGCTGCCCAATCCTTCTGGTGGAATTCCGACAAAACCCGCTTCGTAACCGGTAACGACGATTCAGTAATCCTACAGTCCCTTAAGAGTCTGGGTTAGATCAACGTGTGGCAAGTCTACTGTACTTCCCGCGCAACACTCGCAAAAGACCTTACCGTTTTCAATTAAGGCTGCCCTACTTATAATACTCTCCGCGACGCGAAGTTTAATCTGATTTGTTTTCGAGGCTTCAACCGGAACTTCACTTTCATGTCATTAATCGGTGAAACTACAAAACCCTTACAGACAGGCCTGTAACATGTTGCGGTCCGAACTACGTCTCCAGTTTAAATTTGTGTTGCATCCTGACGCCTGAACACGAACTACATTACATGGCAGACGGTATGCAATCTGCAGCGTAACACTGTGGCCCGTTCGTAAGTTGTCTGCAATGCTGAACGACATGTCACCGTTGACAATATAAACATACTGAGTGTTGCGCAACAAGGCTCTTATGGCGAATTTAACGTCGCCAGCAAAAACGAAATGTAACTTAAGTCTTTATGTAAACTGCCCGATATTTTTGTCCGATTTTAACCAAAACTGGATTTTCTTTATACTTTCGTAAGTCTCCAATATAAAATTTCATGGAAATCCGTCCAGTGAGGGCCGCGCTGATACATGCGGGCATACCGACACGGACGAAAAGGACGGACAGGACAAAGGTAATGACCGCTTTTCGCGCACTATGCGAACGCGCCTAAAAACGCAGTTTCTACGTCACAGAGAAAACAAAACTGCGTCTCGTATCACAACAACCAACAAGCACTCACTGTTTATTGCACAAGCCACACAAAAACACATAAAACATTGCGTGGGAAAAATGCAGTTCACAATTTTAAGAGCACGCAGCACCAGCGTGTTGCAAGATGCTGACAAAAAAGAACCATTTAACGCTACAGAGAAGTTGTAATGCACTAATAAAATCCACCTATTGTTAGCGCAGACCTCACATACGGAAGAAAATTCGGGGGCGCGCCCTGGGGGGGGCTACCAAACGTTATGACAACACAGAAAGACATGACCTAACCACGACTCAATTTCTTTTTTACACAGAATTCAGAAGCGCATGAAACAAGCCACACTAATTTTCGCAACTAAAACTGGTAACATGCAAATACACGATGTCCAACAGCCCCGAACTTTCATCCACACACAGGCCTACATTTCTTACGCGCAATTTTCAAATGACTATGCGAAGATGTTTGTAACATGGAGCAGGCCTAGACAACAACTTCGCTTACATCGAGCTTCCGCAGCGTCACGCACTGTAAATCCTAGACTGCTGTACAAGCTATACCACCAGTGTGTGTCTTCAGTACCAGCTGCTTGGACGCTAAATAAATGAAGATTTCGAATACACTACAGATTATATTAGTATATTTCATTTCGTTCTCAGAATAATCAACCCTACAAATTACTTCGGTATCCCTGATGTAACTAATAAGGTTCAGAAGAAACCAGTACCGGCACAACATACGAACTTTCGTGCTACCAAAATATTCCGAGGTCCTTTATCGCCATTTTGTTCCCGCATCACAGCCCCAGCACCTTCCCCGAATTCCAGATTCATAAAAATGGACATCTACACCGACTCCATTACGCGTATATAAATTTTATCAGTTTCGCCTGCAGTAACCTGCAAAAATAACAAACTCCGATATAACTGCCGTACAGTAGCATATCAGATGGTTCTGTGACAGCGAACGACTAATTTAATTCGTGATTAAGAAGAATGTCTGTAGGTTAGTCGATGTGGGCTAGTGCTATCAACTGACGGCAAAGGGGGTGACAGGAAAGAGGGGAGACACAGATCAATACTTGGGCCCGCTCGTAGCGCCTCCGTTCGGCCACAAAACGAAAAACATTACTTACCAGAATCAATCATTCCTCTAAATCTCCTTGCTGCTGCGGCTCTATCCCCAGATCTTACACACGTCACACATACTATGACTTCACTACAACATACATTTTCCCGCCTTCACTTATTTTGGAGTCCGCCATTTACCCTTATTTAAATTTAACCTCAAATTTCCAGTGTGGATATAATAAACTTTTTAACACCTTCAAATCACACACAACACAAACCTACGTTCTGGTACCTCACACCCTAATCCAGCTCTTTCCTTTCACAGACACACAAGCACGTTTATCTTCAACACCGCGCCAACTCACAAACTACGATGAACTTCATAAACACCAGTTTAGGTACAACCAAATATATTATCGCACATCAGATGTTAGAACAGCCATACGGAACTATTCGAAACTTCTATCTGCCGCCGCCGTTCCAACCGTCAAATGCGTACTAGTTCTGAAGCAAGCACTAAAAAGGAAAAAATACAGCACACGGAGAACAAAAATACCAGGCACCACTTAACACATCCTTCCTTCGGACAGGATAGCTTCGCACTCGGCGTCGGCGCAAAGAGATGGTTCGTTAAAAAACAGTCAAAGAAGCGCGTAACGATTGTAGCGTCGCCCTGGCGGACAACGGCTAAACCATCACTGCCATTTTAAGCTCCACCTCCTTTGGTGAACTAGGCGTGGCTTCTGTCTCCTTGTAACACACGGGGCGGGGCGTTAGACATACAGACATGGGTGGAGTTTCATTTTCGAACCCAACCATAGACTGACAGCGGCAAAAACAATTACAGAACCAACAAAATACAAAATAAAAAGAACCTAGTCGGTCACAAATGAAAGAAAAAAAGTTTACTGGTATTGGGTGTAGGAACTGAAAACCTTGGAACGTCCGCTTCAAGATTGGATGAAAACAATGAGATGTTGCTTACTGCCCACCATAACACGCGGTATTCAGTCCATGGGGGGAAAAAATACTGTACTAAGGGGATATGAAGCTAGAATGCGCGCGCAACTGCCGTTTTCAACCGCCTCTCCACTATGAAGTCCCGCGCAAATATTTTAAAAATTACACGACGGAATGGACACCCTCATTTCGAACTACAGACATTCCACCACCCAGTGTGACATTTTATTGCGTCTCTCCTGTTATTTTAAAAGCACATATGGTATCAGCAGCACAAACTCTTTATTTCTTACTTTTACAACCGGCACTTTTTACTGTATTACCTTACGGATGCAGTAACTAGTTCGAAGTACTGATGGGAAAACTTAGTATCAGCTTAAAGTAATTGCTCAAAAATTTCTAAATACCATTATTACTGTATCTCACAGCTACCGGTTGCCACTTCCTGTCGACTCGTTTATGTTACTAATGTAGCCCACTCTACGGCCCGCCCACATGCGTGGCGCAGGAATGACGGGAACTGACAAGCTATAGTTGTCGCAATACGAGTAGGCCTTACCGTTTCAAGCACAGGCTGCTTATTTCAGGGCCAAAAGACCGCTCGGAAGATTAACCTTTTAAAGACGAAGCCTATCTGTTTTATACAAGGGCTCAGCGCGTAGCGCGCTGTAAACACTCTCCACTTCGGTTATAAAAACCAGTCTCTTAATGTTTTATAAGGCAAAAGTTGCTGTTTGTTCTGAGATCCGTACAAAACACATAAACGCAATGTGGGCACCACGTAGAATTTTTTAATGTTAAACCTGGTGGTATGTAAACTTACCGCTAGGCTTTAAAAGGTTAAACAGAATTCGTCGAATACTGAGAATCTACAGACAGACTCGGACTCCAGCCCAAATCGCAAACCTACATATTTTTACACGGAGTCTGCCGGCTATGCAAACACTTGAAATTTTCTGTCTTCCTGGATATGGCACCGCGTGGTAGTAAAGAATGGTTAAAAGATTCCTGCCACTTCTGTCACCACGAATCCTGATGATACCAGCAGACAGATCCGTTGAAACGTCAGCACATTTCTGCCAGACTATGCGGTGTCACATCCAAGAATACAAATCTTCATAGTCATCGCTGTGAGAACCTCGAATCTTAAATAAACACGTGTTCAGTACGTACAAAATTACGCCTAAGTAGTTATCCAGGCTAAAACGTTTAGCGGTCTGACAAATTCCAGCACAACCCGGGAGACCACTAAACTATCTAGAATTTCTTTGCCATACACGGAACCCGGCTGTGCACTGTTTGCCGTATACAGAACATGGGTTTTTATTGAGTATATCTGGAAGTATATTTCCAAGCATACAGAACAGCCCTTATTGTGTCCCATCGACACACAGCTGAGTCCAGTTCACAACCTGCTGTTGTGTTTTTGAAGATACATTTCAATAATAATCTCCTTACTAGTTGTCAGAAATAGCTCAGCTTCAGGTTCTTCCGCAACCATTTCTCATCTCTTCCGCAAATCAAACCTAATGCAGGGGTGCACAAGTCCTCGCTATGAAACTTGCTTCATGTCAGCATTCTGGCGCCAAGAATTTCGAGGTGGTGCCTTGATTTTTTGGAAAATTTGTGCATCCTTTAACTAACGCTTACCTCATTCATCACTTTCTTCTTCATTTGATCATCCGAGTAGAATTTTGCGAAAAATACAAATTATCAAAACTTCTCATTATCCAGCTTTCTTCTGTGCCCTCATTTCATCATCTTCATGAACAAATTTGTACAATTTTGAGTTACCAAATTGGGGGAGGAGAACTAAATGATGATCTGCGTTTTGGGGCGACTGTGACACCGTGCAATGTTGGAGACGGGTCCTAACATTTTGATGGAAAGTACGCATAATGCGTCCACCTTGAAGGTCCACGCCGATATTTTGAAACACTCCGGAACAAAACTGGGTACTAAGCATAACTGAGGTCAAATGAAGGGCAGAGCTCAGTACTGCACTTTCTGCTGTTTCCAGCAATGATTTAGGCAGTGCTACAGAACACGTGTACATCGCTTGAAACACTCCCCAGCTGATAATGCGGCCTTTATTTGGGGCCAGAGGATGCTGCAGGCCTACCAACGCCCTGGCACTGGCTCGGGTTCACACGCACCTGCAGTAAGGCGGACTGTGGTCTTTGTGTAAGTAACTGATTACCTACGATTGGAAAAGAGGAGAAAGAAAACACATACATAAACTCTACCCTTACAGGACTTAATTTAGTATGGCCCATCCCGCTGTGTTTATATATAATTAATTAATAGCTAACCGTCTAAACACACTACTTCTTACAGTAACAACTAAAGTCAAACACAAAACTTTATTGTAAGAAAACATTCTAATACCTACATGAAGTTGCTACATGTTTCGGCGTGTAACAGGGCTAGCTTCAGGCGATACTAATACAAAATATGCACAGGAAAGTAGTATTAAAATGAAAGAGGCCTCGCTCTTACATAGATTAATATTTACTTTTAATAAACAAAAAGTTTCCTGTAACAACGCTTGAACACTCAGAAGGGACTCGGCTCGTTCGTCGCATTAACGTGGCCCGGTCATACGTTAGCCCACACGCACCGTGCAGTACCGGTGGGAAGTGACAAACTACTGTTGTCAGATAAAGTAATGACTCTGTATAGCGTAATCCTACGTACAGACAGACGCACATGACCCACTTCGTACATTACGTTGTCTAATGTAATTTTATCTCTGGTTTATTTAAGTACAAACTGAAGATCATCCAAAATTGCATAGATATTTCACCATTTCATTCTCAGGGATTAGGCTTGCAGCCATTTCCTAACTTACAGAACGTGTGCAGTGTTTTCGTGTTGCAGACCTCCTGGAAACCTAGCTCAGAATTTCTGCCTACTTCATTGCAGCAATCCTCTCCCGCCATCTTGTTTCCACTTGACCACTCCCTGTCACAGCCATTCTTTGCCTTATCTAATCTTTTACAGTCTCTGACACTCCTTATGCACATCTCCCTAAAATCCCGCCATCCTCTCGTCTCCTTCACTTCCGTAAGGACTACCAGCTTTGGGCCAATAATTTGTATTGCACTATTAATGCCGGTAGCCTGTTCCGTCCTCCATGTTGATACTGTCCGACATTATTAAAGGCTTTACAGAAAGAAGCTGAACAAATATTTTAAAACTCGATGCCTACCTCCCACTAAACATAGAATAAGTTCAAAGTCGTCCCTACCGACGCCTTGAAGGCATATAGAGGGAGCAGAGGTGTAGCTCCACTCATTCTTAACCACGGCGCTGGTTGGCAGTGAGTGGTCAACATCACGCTCCGGAAGCTTTACCCCTCCTCCCACGGGAAATAACACTGGTACCCATTGAGTAGGGGGCTGGGTAGGCCCCAAAGCCAGTACGGACGTCTTGCAGAAGAGAAAAATATTTCGCTTCTGCCAGGATTCGAACCCCGGATCGTCCAACCCGTAGCTTGGTCTTATGAAGATCAGTTGGTGATGGTGTATATGGAAACAGTAACTGGTTGTTTCGAAGAGCGAAGAAACCCCATAAATACACTCTGATCACGTTGCTTGAAGCAACAGCAAATGGTGCACACAGTTACCTTGACCTTTACCATGTCAGGCGCTTTCTCCCGATCGAATTGTGCGATGTTCGTAGAAATTTAAAATTTCGAGACGCTTCACAGAAATCTGCGACTGCACCAGAAGGCATGAAGGATAGCGCCCACTCAAATTGCAACGTCAAAAGTTAAAATTGCAATAAAATAAAATAAAATAAAATAAAACAAAACAAAATAACAAATAAAATAAAATAACGAATACAATACTGAAGGCAACACTCATAAGGACGCGAGATGCATACAACAGACAGACAACATCTGGAAGCAGCACAGATGGTGCTGTACTGACCTAAGACACAGTCAATTTGTGTTTTTAATATTATCCAACAAATGAACTAATTGTCACAGGTTCGTAATATTATGTTTTATATATAATAAACCTGTGACAATTAGTGCATATTTTGGATAATATTAAAAAATCTAATTATAACACACAGTATGGAAAATATAAAACTTCATTTGTAATTTGTTCTGCCATTTTGTGGGCAAGCTTGTCTGTAGTTCTCGTCTTGGATGTAAGTACTGTATACTTCATACCCACTTCTGAGAAATATTTACACTTAGTCACAGAAGCCTCTCTTCGCTAACGAATGTTTGATTTGCTTCCTCTAATTGTTACGGCAAGCAACGAGTGTTTGTTTCCGAGCATTGCTGCCACAGGTGTCATATAATTTCCAGTTACCCTGTCGCTTGAACATTCCTTTTGTCTGTCGCGACGTCCCTACGCTGAGAGAGAGAGGTGATACTTGCGAATCCCAGCATACCTCCCTACACGGATAAATACATGTAGCCTGCCAGTATATCTCCCATTAAATACTCCATAATCTTTGAAGCTAATGGAAACGAATGGCCGCACCTCGTATGCATACACATTTGCACTTTGCGGACATGATTAACCTTTTAAAGCCTAGCGGTAACTTTACGTACCACCAGGTTTAACATTAAAAAATTCTACGTGGTGCCCACATTGCATTTATGTGTTTTGTACGGATCTCAGAACAAACAGCAACTTTTGCCTTATAAAACATTAAGAGATTGGTTTTTGTAACCGAAGTGGAGAGTGTTTACAGCGCGGTACGGACTGAGTCCTTATATAAAACAGATACGCTTCGTCTTTAACCTTTTAAAGCCTAGCGGTAACTTCACGTACCACCAGGTTTAACATTAAAAAATTCTACGTGGTGCCCACATTGCGTTTATGTGTTTTGTACGGATCTCAGAACAAACAGCAACTTTTGCCTTATAAAACATTAAGAGATTGGTTTTTATAACCGAAGTGGAGAGTGTTTACAGCGCGGTACGCACTGAGTCCTTATATAAAACAGATAAGCTTAGTCTTTAAAGGGTTAAATGTGTCTTCCCGGGTGTACAGTATTTGCAATTACTCTGTTCCATAAACCACAGGACGCGTGTAGAACAGTATGCTATCAATGCTCCCGGTTTCGAACAGTGTAGACAAACGTACGGATACTACGGCTTGGGGGCGGCTCGTCCATAAGGGAGGCGGGGCTGCAACACTCCCAGAAATTTTGAGCAAAGTTAAACACCTGAATAAAGGTTTTAGTACGGAGATACAAACATTATTTAAAAAATACCAGTGAAATAATTTTAAATTCAAATATTCGCGATAGATTCCATGAGTTGCGGAAATACAGCTGGCTGTGCCCTACCCAGACGTTGCGCGTTGGGTTAGCGCAGCTACGCCCAGTTTTGGGAAGACAGCGGCAGCTAGGTCGCGGACAGGGCTGGAGTGTTTTCAACCCACAGGTGCTTTATAGGAGGACTTTGTAAATCTGTTTACCTTTTCTAACGTTTCAAACGATGGAATCTTGATAATCATTTTTACCTACCTGTTTGCAAAGCCATATTTGTGAATGTTTTAATTTTAGTAGTTGCAATTTTAAGATAAACACGAACAAGAACAGTGTGAAGTATTTATAGGGCATCAGTTTTGCGCAACTAACTCTCGCCGAGAAGACTGGGCTAAAGAATTTATATCGTGCAACACCTTAGTTATTTCTCAGCCACCATCAAGCCACCCACAGTCCTCACGGCCACTGATTTTCAACGGCATAGTCATCGTTCTCCCTTCTCTTTATTATTACCCAGAGTTCTTCCTGCTAGACTAACTTCTACCCTGAAGACAGAGGCACAAAAGAACCTACGAAACGTTATTTGTCTCCGTGAAGAAGCCGCGTCACACTTCGCATGGCCTAATAACCTCTTTTTTTTAGTGATGAAGGGCCCCGCAGCAGACGCTACGGACGCACTGCAGACTTGAGGCTTATTGTGCAGCCCTGTGATGAAGATCAAGATGATGATTATTTTTTGTCCTTTTCCTAGTAATGGAGCAACGGTAAAATGAAACTGACAGGGGAAAACCGAAGTACTAGGGCAAAAACCTGTCCCAGTGCCACTTTGTCCACCACAAATCCCATATGGACTGACCCGGCATTGAACCCAGGCCTCCGCGGTGGGAGGCCGGCGGCTAACCGCCTGAGCCATGGCACGGCCTTAATAACCTCTTGCTAAGTTGCCAGACGGTGACTTGAACGGGCGAACAAGATACAACTCACAGCGGTTTAACCCTCTAAAGACGAAGCGTATCTGTTTTATATAAGGACTCAGTGCGTACCGCGCTGTAAACACTCTCCACTTCGGTTATAAAAACCAGTCTCTTAATGTTTTATAAGGCAAAAGTTGCTGTTTGTTCTGAGATCCGTACAAAACACATAAACGCAATGTGGGCACCACGTAGAATTTTTTAATGTTAAACCTGGTGGTACGTAAAGTTACCGCTAGGCTTTAAAAGGTTGAGGAATACGTAAATCCCGAATTATATACTTACTCATGAGGGTGTTACAGGCCTACAGTTCTGAAGACCAAAAGTCAGTTTAGTTCGCGCACGAAGTAGCTGACGCCTGCTCCATGCTAACAAGGCCAACTTTAAATTCTGTGAAAGGCGGGCCACCAGCCAGGTGAAGAAATGAACCTTGGGAACGTCTGTGAAGAGCATCAAATGCGTACCAAATAGTGTAGACATTTCGGGGTGGGTTTTCTAACCCAATTTACAGAAACTAGGGGCAACACTTTAATTCACATTTTCTCAAAAATTCTCAGTTTAATTATTATGTTGATATTCAATTACAAAGCAGTCTTTCAGAACGTCACACATCGAAGCATAATGTGCACAATGAAGGAAAGAAGCAAAAAAAAAACAGAATCACGGGTGCTGAAATCTAATTTAGGCAAAACACATTTAGATGGACAATAAAAGACACGAAAAAAATCAGAATAATTTAAAACATAACACACATTGGAGTAACAAACTTACGCAGTACTTCCCTACTTCAGAATTCCACACCTGCTCAACGTGTCAGCACCTTCCACGCATGTAAGGGACCCCAACGTACACTACCGCGTTCATACAAGCCCAACGAAGATCTGCATCCTTCGCCAAATTAGTCCAATTCACACTCTCGTATCTTAGTTTTTGAAGATCGATTTTAATATTATGCTCAATTACTTACAAAGCTCCACCGCAAACACTGAAATTGGTGGCTGTGACGTCACTGATGTGTTAATCTCTCACAAAGCACGGGTACTGTATGTGGTATATATATATATATATATATACCTAGAGACAGACCTGCTTGTGAAGAACCTCTCGCTTTGCATGTAATGTTAGTTGCGATTCAAGTGGAAAAAAAATACGAATAAAAATCATCACTAATTTAATGTGTTCCATGTCCGTGCACTATATTATACAAAAACACTAATCACCAACAAATGCACAAAGAGATTTTTATCATCAGTTGTAACACACTCCTACATGTTTCGACTCTGCTAGGTCATCTTCAGGGAGAGCATTCTTTTTATCGTTACACTAGGGTTGCACTTTATAGTTGAGTGAGAATGTGCTGTTGACTGTGTACTGGAGGCGTG
>BLKM01000363.1:771453-821752 GCA_013340265.1 Coptotermes formosanus
TGGGGGGCCAACGTTCTTTCTTGATGTGGGCTCACTACTCTCATTCAATCAGTATATTAACCCTTTAAAGACGAAGCGTATCTGTTTTATATAAGGACTCAGTGCGTACCGCGCTGTAAACACTCTGCACTTCGATTATAAAAACCAGTCTCTTAATGGTTTTTTATAAGGCAAAAGTTGCTGTTTGTTCTGAGATCCGTACAAAACACATAAACGCAATGTGGGCACCACGTAGAATATTTTAATGTTAAACCTAGTTGTATGTAAAGTTACCGCTAGGCTTTAAATGGTTAACTAAGTACCAGAAGCAGGAAATTAAATGCGTTAACACCTCACGTAATCCTGGAGTCAACATTCGTATATTATGCGTATCACTTAAAGCGTTTAAAACGCAGTTGAACCCGGTTACAGACATCTGTTAAGCGACACCTCGTCTATAGCGTCGTGTGTTTTGTGGTACCAGTTACTTCCTCATTGTTAACCTAACATTACACTGCTCGATTATAACAACGCCCGTTTATAACGACACAAAACATTCGGTACCTTTCATGACGTTATACGTGAGTTCAACTGTATTTAAACATCCTGAAAACGAGCCGTATCAGTGCACGTCTGATCTGCAGAACAAAATAAACACTTTCCACGACCTACATGAAAATTCTGACAGAAGACTGGGTAACGCCTGTCGAGAAACATGTAATGAATTAACAGCGCATGAACAACAGCCAAGTCAACACTTACATTTGGACTGGAAACACGGAAAGGACATGGGACGTCCGGAACTGCACTGATGACCTTCCTCAGACCCCTCATGATTGCCTTAACAAAGGGTCAGAACAAAGGCTGGGAAAAACCGATACTGTCAATGATATTCATAAATACATATTGCGCTGGAGAAATCACTTGCAACGGCGGGACCGTACTCGTACACTTGTCAGGAGGAAGTTTTGTTATACGCCCTGAAATACCAAAAAAATTGACGAGAATTGAGTCTTGGAACGAGCCGAATTTATCTTATATTTGACAAAGAAGAGGGAATACGTTCTTAGAACCGAAAGACAGAGAGTGACTCCGCGGATGGGCATCGTCAGCTGTCCACTCTTCATACTTTGTCCAAACACCCACGCCCTAAAATTTCACGTGAGTCATTCCAGTGAGATTTACTCACGGCTCTGAGCAAGGATATCCCGTTTATGTTGCCATACATACCGACGCTCCAGGTTTAATCGCACCAATTATAACTACGATTACTGGCGAGATAAGATAAAACGCCTGACAGTTGTCTGCCTGGTCCCACATGCCGCCTACACACGTTTGTTTCTTTAACACATATCCTATCCCGGAACACTAACATTACACTGCCTACAGCACATGGACTGCCGTGGGCCGGGGAGACTCCTACTAAATGTACGTACTTTGTTTGTTTACTGTTTATTTACATTCCATAGATCCTTTTTTGAAAAACCGTATACTTTTTTAATGTTAAGCTTGGTGGTATATAAATTAACCTTTACGCCTTAAACTGCTACGGACAGCTGTTTTCGGATCAAATGTTGGTACCATAACAGAACTTTTGCTTTTCTGTTCTTTGCTTACAATAACGATACGGACATCATCATCATCATCATCATCATCATCATCATCATCATCATCATCACCACCTTTATGCAGGGTATTCGCACTAAACCCCCGAAACAAACCATGCTTCTAGGGTACACCGTGTCGCAGCTATTCTGCACGTACTGTTAATGGTGCATATAGCGCTGTCTGCAATATTAAACTCTTTTGTGCTTCTACGTTAGCACTTCCCGCAGTGTGTGTGCTGTGCCAAATATGGCTGTTTTCTGCAGTTCCTTGATATCGTGCTTTCCCGGTACGCTGCTCAAGTATTTTCTGAAGGATTTTGAAATGGTTCCAGTTGCCCCTATTATTACTGGCGTCACTTTTGTTTTTACATTCCACATGCGCTGTATTTCTATTATAACGTCTTTATATTTTAGAATCTTCTCGGCTTCTTTCTTCATCACATTTCTGTCTCCCGGAATTGGTACATCAATTAGCATACATGTTCCTTTTTCCTTATCCCGGATTATGATGTCCGGTTTACTGTTGGGGATGGTTCTGTCGGTTTGCACTTGTTGGTTCCATAACATGGCTACATTTCCCACTTCATTATTATTATTATTATTATTATTATTATTAGTTTTATTTTTGAGTATCTGGGCTGGCTTTCTAACTGGTACTTGTGTTGCTCAGCCAGAAAGTTAACACATCAGCACTCAATCGAAATGAGCTGAACTGAACTGAATTACAGTACATCACCACCGATCATCATGCATATCATCACCTCCATCAAGCCGTGGTGCACGGACGCTTCGTGAACAGCAGAACTGTGGAGCGCCTTTATTACGTACGGATGTTACCACAGTCTTCCCCACTTCCCTTCCAGGAGTAAACACAATTTTTTCTAAGACCCAAGCTGCTAAATGAGAGCAGAGCAAAGCAAGCCCGGCGTGATCGCTCTCTGTGGTTTAACCCTTTAAAGACGAAGCATATGTTTTATATAAGGACTCAGTGCGTACCGCGCTGTAAACACTCTCCACTCCGGTTATAAAAACCAGTCTCTTAATGTTTTATAAGGCAAAAGTTGCTGTTTGTTCTGAGATCCGTACAAAACACATAAACGCAATGTGGGCACCACGTAGAATTTTTTAATGTTAAACCTGGTGGTACGTAAAGTTACCGCTAGGCCTTAAAAGGTTAAATTACACTGAAAGGTATATAAGACTTATGGAGAGAGTGTGCTTGATGTACGACGTGTGTATAACAGTTTGTACTGCTTCTCAAGCACAGAACGGAATTCGAATCAAGGTTGGACGACATTTTCTCGTTTCCAAACACTTCCAGACCGGCCCTGCAGCGCACCCAGCCTCCACTTCAATGGGTAGCGAGGTTCTTTCTAGGGGTCAAGCAGCCGGAACGTGACGTTCGCCACTTACCTTCATCTAGCGCCGAGACTGAGATTGAGTGGTGCTACACTCCAACCCCCCGCCTCCGCCCCCGCCCCCACCCCCCACTGCCTTTATGACAGGCACGGGGCAACTTCAACTTTTCTTCTTTGTTACTTCTGCTCCTAAAATGTTGCGTGCCGATGAACAGTCAGCGAGTAAAAATAATAAAAACACCAACTAAGTGCACAACATGTTTTAATATTCACTGTTGACATCACATGCGCCTACATGTTTCGACCCCACCGGGTCATCATGAGGGAGACGATGGGTTATACACAACGGCTACGAGGCAGGTAAAATGAACGTGTGCAATTAACTTTCATGGTTTCAGTTACACCTGAATGTGAAGCCTGTCGGCTCGCTTATAGTATAAACATAGCCCACTCACCAACCAATACACACGCGCGATGGAATAGCGGCAAGAAGTGACAAGCGATATTTGTCATATAAAATAATGACCCGGTATTTCGACCTAGCCCAGCACACGATATACCGCCGGTCTTGCGACCACGTATTGGATTAACCCTTTAAAGACGAAGCGTATGTTTTATATAAGGACTCGGTGCGTACCGCGCTGTAAACACTCTCAACTTCGGTTATAAACACCAGTCTGTTAATGTTTTATAAGGCAAAAGTTGCTGTTTGTTCTGAAATCCGTACAAAACACATAAACGCAATGTGGGCCCCACGTAGAATTTTTAACGTTAAACCTGGTCGTATGTAAAGTTACCGCTAGGCTTTAAATGGTTAATGTTGGTATCTTCCGCACTCCCGTCTCCTATATGCCATTCTTTCTCGCCCGCCGATAAAAACAGTCTCGCTCAGTTCGGATGACATCACTTGGAACATTTCGCAACACGTGTTCACGAAACGAGAGAACGTGTCTCATGAGGCCTGACAAATCCAATTGCACACGACACGATCAAACAACACAACTACGATAACCAGAAAAATAAAGTCTTCGTATTAGAAAATGCCGGCAATATGTTTTGCCCAACACTGGATTTCTATCCACGGCACGCGGAGGTTGTTCCTTCCCTAGTCGGAGCGGTTAATAAGAAATGTATTAACAAAAACTGGAGTCATACCGTCACGGTCAGTGCATGACACTAAACAACAGAGTCCTTCAGAAGCTAACAGTTTCTCAGCCAGTCAAGAAATTCCCCACATTTTATCGAAGCCGACAATTCATTACCCCATCCCCAAGACTCCGCCACCTGTTCCTATCCTGAGCCAGATCAATTGCCTCCCCAACCCACTTCTTGAAGATTCATTTTAATATTACCTGCCATCTACACCTAGGTCTTCCAAGCGTTAGGCCTATCTTCCCCTCAGGCTTCCCAACCAAAACGCTGTATACACATCTCCTCTCACCCATACCCACATCTTATTCTTCTTTATTTGATCACCCGAATAGTATTTGGTGTGTACAGCCCACGAAGCTCCTCATTATGTAGTCTTCTCCAGTCCCCTGTTACCTCGTCCCTCTCAGGCGAACACGTCTTCCTCAGCACCCTGCTGTAACAGGAGTTCATATAATGCACACTGTTCAAGCAATAGCAGCCAACGCGTGTTCCTTTATCTAGGATTTTGCCTACTGCAATGGCGCAGTGAGTAGCTGAGGCCACACACGGTGCTTTCAAATTATGATGCTGCGAACATGTTTGCGAAAAGCAAGCCGGCGTACACTAGTTCAGTGATTGCGTCTGGTACACGCGGCGTCATATAAAGAAACCCCCTTAGTACCGAAGGACAGAAAAATTACGGAATAAATGACCGAAAGCGTTGGGGAAATAAGCGCTTGTGGCCCACGACGCACTGTACAGGCAATTCCCTTGAGGGACTGAGGAAAAGCATGAACATCTCAGTCAGGCTTAGCCGGTGTCTTGTTCGAGATTTTAACCCGGTAGGTCTCCAATACAAAGCAGTGCTATCCACTCCGTTTGAGGTTATGTACTAATTTTGACACAGATCTTCGCTCCACCGTGCCACATAAATCCCCAGACAAACAGTGACACCTGTCCCTGCGATACCTTTGGAGATGACCTCAGGGGTGTCTGTCAGTGTCAGCACCCAGCGGCGCACCTAAACCGCCACCTTGTCATAAGTCACGTGTTTTCCCTTTGACCTAGGCAGATGTCTTTAGGTGAAAGCTCTTACCAAGTCGTTTAATAATGAACCATAACACACCCTGATCTCTTTTCCAACGGCGCAACAGCCCCTAGTGGGCCAGGGCGTCCTCATTTTCGAGGTTTCATGATCACACTCAGACACACCTCACTCGGTAGGACTCCTCTGGATGACTGATCAGCTCGACGCAAGAGACCTCTACGTCACAACACACTACACTCACAAGAGACAAACATCCACGCCTCCGGCAAGATTTGAAGCCACGATCCCAGAAAGCGAGTGGCCGCAGACCCACGCCTTAGACCGCGCGGCCACTGGGATCGGCGATCTCTCTCTTTAAGGGAAGAAATAAGATGATCAAAACAATGAGGTTGCGATGGGCGAAATAAGCAGCACGAATGGGAGACATTAAAAATGTACAAAATACAATAAAGTCCAACGCGGTTTTCACTATACTTCTCATATCACGCATTTCCCCCCTTAAAACAGTCACAAAACTTCACTGTCCATCATAACACCGGGAGGTCAACGTGTTCATAAGCAGGTTATTAAAGCCGCAAACATACCTTGCTAATTATACGGCACGTCTTATCACCTGTAGCGACTTAGGAGGTTGGAAATACAATACGTACATGCGGGACGCTAAAAATTGTAAACACACGTGTATAAATGTACGCGAGGCCACTCAACCGCCGCGGAAGATGGCTGCAACGGCTACCCAAGTCCTGTGTAAATTTTTGTGTCCAGAAATGCATTTATTTTAAGCACGTGTGATGGAGGAGGCGTCCACTATTGCCCTCGTTCACGTAACCCTAGTCTTCTCGGAAGAAGTTAACGCGACGTGGTTTCGCCCACGACGCCGTGATCACGCCCCCCGAACCGCCCCCCCCCCCCCCGGGTGCACGAGGTATCACTGTATCTTTCGATAAATCTGACGATGAGACAGCCTGCGTGTAAAGACGCTGATGTGAAGAGAAAATGCGCGAGGATGGCATTGCTTCTATAAAACCATTTGTCAGAGATCCGGACGCTGGAATGTTGCGCCTATCGGGCTGGTTTTATGGTCTTCGTCCGTCGTCTAATATTCCGAAAATTACACATTTTGAAACTTCTATCTGTTGCCATTCGCAGGTAGAAAGTACAGTTGGGTCTGTCAGGTGCGCACCCAGAATTCTTCGTTGGAGTGGGGAGAGGGGTGCTGATCCTGAGGCTATACATATTTTATATTTGATTTGAAAAATTACGCTATAAAAATTATGCTGTAAGCACAACATAACACTGTCTGCAACTGCATTTGTATGCATACGAATATAACTACATGTTCCGTAACTCAATCAGTGTCCCAGCTTCTTGTTTTTTTTTCAATTTTATTAATTTATTTTTCAAAATTCTAATGTACTAGTCATCAGCCGATATCAGTCACTGATTTCGGCTGAAGGGTAAATCACGTAAAACCTTTGCCAACATAATATCCACTTTTTTTTTTTTAAATTTCGGTGCGCCCCTGTGGTCCGTTATAAAGAGGTTATATCCCGTCGCCGGATCCAGTCCAGTTTGCGAACTACTGTGTCCCTTTCGAAACACTCATAACTGTTATGACCAAGACGTGTATTTGAATGTAGCGTACGCAATTGCCCACAACACAAAATAACTCAAAGCCAAAGCTGCAAAAATTAACCATTTCGTGCACATAGCATCTTCGTGCTACTCACCGTAGCTGGTAACTGGGCCATCCATTCTGTCAGCTGACCAGGAACTTCTGTTGGGACAAAAAAAAAAAAAGAACACCCTGTGAATACATGGCACATGCAACTGTCACCTCTAACATATGTATTACCTAGTACCCTACGGCTTTACAGCAGCGGTGCGCAACCTTCCTTCAACCGCGGTACACTCAGACACCAGTAATTTTGCGAAATGTCACAAAGCGTTTTTAAAATATTATCCTGATATCAATACATCAACCAAATTATGCACTTAATAAAATACATTCAGAAGCAATTATAAAATTCCTACATGTTTCGGCACCGAGATGCCATCATCAGGGAGTTAATGCTTGAATATTTTAATCATTTTAAGAAGGGAGACACAACAATCGATTACCTGTTGGCTTTGTTACTCCTTTGTTCCGAATCGCTCTTGCATCCATTTTAAAGGTACGAACCTAACCATGCAAGCAGTATGTCCCTCCGAAACGTCGGTACCCAGTAAACATATTGCACACTGACACAACCCGGAATATCACGATATGTATGTTCAGTTGTGGGAAACTCAAAACGTCATACAGACGGCAGATGCCCAGCAGCACAGGTTTCACGATGGGATTTCCTGTTAATGCTGTTGAACCATCGAGTCCAAATGACAGACAATCGTGCAAGTGCGTGTCATGAAACTCCGCACGCTGCTTATGTCTACAGAGGATGACTCCCACATGATGGCCGAGTAGTTCAGCCGGAACATGTAGCAGCATGTATAACTACCGTGCCAGTAGCTGGTAACAAACCTGTAAACACACAACAACTGCACGGAAAATGTATAAGATTGAAAAGAAAACTGTGCATTTCTGTAAGGGCAACGCTTTCGTACGAGTTTTGACACCTCCGCGGAGCGTCTATTGAAGTCACTGCGTCCGTCCATCCGTCCGTCCGTCCGTCCGTCCGTCCGTCAAGCTTTCGAAGCAGTCTGATTTTAAACACGATTAAATACCGTCCTCACAACTTCAATTTAAAATTATTGTTTATATAATAATTTACAAAATCTTCTTCTATTATATTCTGTAACGAGGCCTGATGATGACCACCTAGGTGGTCGAAACATGTAGCCTAGTATTTTATAAATAATAACACTCTTTTACTCTCATTTTAATATCCAAATTTTGATCACGACGCTCATGAAGAAAATTGTAAAAACTACGACGTCAGTTTACCAATTAATACATCGCATACAGTTTTAAACGATTCCCCTTTATGTACTTCGTAGAAACAGCCTGAAGATGACTTAACGTATATAGCCGAAACATGCTGCTGTAGTTGTGATGTTTACATTTAACCTTTTAAAGCCTAGCGGTAACTTTACATACCACCAGGCTTAACTTTAGTCAATTCTCCATGGTGCTCACATTGCGTTTATGTGTTTTTTACTTATCTGGGAACAATCTGCAACTTTTACCTGACACGTCATCAAATGATTGGTTTTTTAAACTGAGGTGGAGTGTTTACTGCGCGGTACGCACTGAGTCTTTATATTAGACAGAATGTGTTTCGTCTTTAAAGAGTGCCTGCGGTTTTTCATTAGCAATATTGCTTACATAAAACACAGCAAGATGACCCACACTAGGCTAATAATAGATCTTGGACTTATCTAGCTAATAACACCAAAATACTGGGCACTACAGTGTTGGATTTGCTTCAAGTCTTTGCTCCACTGTGTTGAATTTCGTTACAGTCTTCGCTATACAGCTCCGCTGCTCAAAAAGAGACGCCCCTGGGCTCAAGACAGTGTTTTAAGGATTGGGGATGGCGGGACGTGAAACAACCGACGTTGTCCAAGACGAGAAAAGCACCGATGGATAAAGAACGGCTGCAGAAATTCTTGGAAATATTCACAACTCAACACAGTACACCAGCGGTTACCAAACTTTTACATGTGTGTGTGTGTGACCCTCAAGCAGCAAATGCTAAGTGACCCAACACCCTACCATGGAAAGGCAATATTACTAAAATAACACTGCACCGTGGAATGGACATTAGAAGTACTGTGACTTTAAGTACAACTACGTTGTACTGTACAGTAACAAAGTGTGTTCGTTAGTTATTTAAAATGTAATTGCTTCAGCATGTTTAAAATTAATAAACACAGATTCAATAACTACATTTTCTGGATCATTCAGTTTGAATTTAGATACAAATCTGATTTTTTTTTTCATAATTATCGAGCTCTCCATAAACCCGCTCGCGACCGTAAGTCAGGCCCACCGCGACCCTGATTTGGGTCGCGACTTGTGGTTGGGAACTGCTGCAGTACACGATGTTTACAACCAAGTGTCGAAGTTTAATATTCAAATTAACATTTTCTGAAGGTTAATCCGGCGGGACATACCGTGACAGCTACGGTGCACAGGGAAACGATAAAAGACACACTCTGTACAACGTGAGGTCTTTACTAATGTTACACCAATAAATTACAAAATACAGAAGGCCTAAATTAAACCCGAAGATAAGCGTACTTATACAGCCCTATATACTTCAATACTTACATTGTACCGTTTTATTAGGAATGCATTCTTAAACCACAACCCCTAAATAACAGCTCCGATAACTGCAGGATCACGCCCACAAATTCTGCTACGTGCAGACAGAGACATTACTTAACCCTTTAAAGACGAAGCATATCTGTTTTATATAAAGACTCAGTGCGTACCGCGCTGTAAACACTCTCCACTTCGGTTATGAAAACCAATCTCTTAACGTTTTATAAGGCAAAAGTTGCTGTTTGTTCTGAGATCCGTACAAAACACATAAACGCAATGTGGGCACCACGTAGAATTTTTTAATGTTACTCCTGATAGTACGTAAAGTTACCGCTAGGCTTGAAAAGGTTAAGAAATAAACACCGGGTACCACAGCCAGGGGTTTCCGCCCCACAAAAACAGGAAGTGACTGAGAGACAGATGTTTGGAGGCAGATTTAATATAGACTTCGTACCTTACATTTTATGTCATAACATACTGCATATTATCATATGTAATCTAAACGATAAAATCAGTGACTACGACTGTGATATATGTACATTTTACCATTCAGTGACACAATGTACGCTGCGTACGTCTATAGAGGACGACTCCCTGATCATGGCTGAGTAGTTCAACCGAAACACGTAGGAGTCTATAAAGACAATGTGCAGTACTTGGTAATAAAAACTTACACAGTCGAACCCGGTTATAACATCATCGGTTTATACGACACCTCGTCTATAGCGTCAGATATTCTGTGGTACCAATTGATTCCTCACTGTTAACCATAACGTTATACTCCTCGGTTATAACAACACTCGTTTATAACGACACAAAATATTCAGTCCATTTCATGACGTTATAAGCGAGTTCAACCGAACATATAAAAAAAGTGCACGGAACACGTATACTATTCAGTACAGTATGTTCCTCGCCATATAGACCTACGTACAGTAGGAAATAGAACAGTGAATGCAGGTGGTAAGCTCCACGCTCAGTCCGACTTATTCCCGGGAAAAACTCCCACCGATACCCATCGCACAGGAGGGTCGGTCGGCCCCAGAGCCGCCGGTCTGGACGCTTAGGTGAAGACAAAAATATCTTGCCCCTTCCAGGAATCAAACCACGATTCCTCGGACGTCCACATTGTATCCCAGTCACTATATAACTGAGCTACCCCAGCTAAGGTCCGTGGGTTAAGCCTATTTCGCCGTAATTATACATTGCGATCGTCTCTTTAAGCAGAAGGTAAATCTTGGAACACACCACACAACAAACACGTGTGGGCCAGTCATATGGTCTCCCATCCCACTCTGTCACTATCGCAACCAACGTCGGATATCAGCGTTTACGACGTCAGATCTGGAAGTCTTTCGTGTTGATACGGCGAAACAAAGAAGTCCAAACACGTGTCACTTGCGAAGGCAGAAGGCCACAGTATCCTTCCGCCCGTCTGATTCATAGGCGTTACCAAGGCGACAGACAGTGCAGAGCCAAGTGGGAGTCAGACCTGAATTGCTTTAAGCGCACATCCGGCCCGAACTACTTGCACCCGTACGTATAACTAATGAAGTTATTGACGTGGCAGTCATATTGTGTTATTTGCTAACGCTTAGCTGTTCCACAACTGGTGGAACGGAGCGACTCCATGCAGCAGAATACTGCTTCAGAAACTGTCTCCCAGTTAGCAGACTCATAGGATTTTGTGAAACCACCAGGAACCACCTTACATGATCTGGCAGCTCTGACGTTTAGGTGAGTTCGCATAGTCGCGAAGAGCGCCTGTTAGCTTCGCCATGTCCGTCCGTCTGTCCGCACGTACCAGAGCGACTGCGACGAGACGGGTTTACGTTGAATTTGATACTGGGAACTTGCATGAAAATCTGTCGAGAAACTCCAAATTTGATTAAAATTGGACAACAATATCGGGCAGTTTACAACAGTACCTAGGTACGTTTACAGTACTGTTTACAGAATGGTAAAATAAAATCATCAGTCAGGGTCACGAATTTTTAGGCGCGCTCGTGTAAGTCGCCTCATCATGTCTGTCCACTCGTCCGTCTGTCTGTCCGCAAATATCAGCGCCGTTCCCACTGGATGGAATTTCATAAAATTTGATATTGGGGACTTTTAAGGAAATCTGTACAGAAACTCCATGTCTGGTTAAAATCGGACAAAATTAGCAGGCACTTTATATGAAGACCTGAGTGTCTTTCATATTTTTGGCAGAGACGTACGTAGCGCCACCAAAGCAGAACGCTTTGTTGCGCTTCCAAGGCAACGCCTTCAATATTACATTGTTGACATCGACATGGGTACGCGAACAGTACAAACGGGACGCAATGTTGCGTTTCCATGGCAACAATGGTTACACAAAGGCGCTACAATGGTACGTGATACGTCCAGTGCCCACATGCTATATAATGTAACTATATACATTAAATCACCGTGCTGCGTCGGTGTTACAGGGGTTCTCAGTTTTAAACTAACATAATCGATTTGGGTCAGGGTCTCTGTAACTAGTTAAATTTACCAACTTCGGTTCAGAGCATCTCAATTACACAGCGTGTCCGGTGAATTTACGAGCATATCACCGTTTCAGTATCTTATTCCTGTGGTTCAGACGCAAATCTGTATTAGGTTACACGAAAAACATGGCGTGTGAATGCAATGCAAACATCAGTGAGGAATTTATTCCTCAGAGGTTAGACGCTGCAGCAGACATGAATGACCTCTACGTTCAACCCAAAGCTATCGGGCCAAGGCCAATCAAGTGAAGCGTGTGCATCCAAATTGAAGGTAGTCATGTTCGACACTTAAGCGGCATTTTACATATTTTTTCAATAAATCTTACTTATGACTGTTGAAACCATCCTGATTACAATGGGCCGGTCATGTAGTCCGAATGGGTAATACTGTAACACCAAAAAAGGTACCGACTGGAAGGTTTCATGGAAGAAGACATGTGGGAAGACCATGACTATGAAGGGAAGATAACATCAGGATAGACTCCCTGTTGCTGCTGAATATAATATAATGGAGGAGACTAACAGGCAATAGGGATATACGGAGGCGAGCTACGGAAGAGCCCAGGGCCTGATGCGAGTTGTGGCCTCATTGAAGACGAAAAAGAAGAAGTAGAAACCATCCTAAATATCAAAATGCCCACAGCATGATAACCGTTGTATATCGGGCCTCTGTTTGTACGGCATTAATGACGGAATCGTCTCCAGAATAAATTTATCAGGCATTCAGTATATTGGTAACTACTTAACTAAATCAAGGACTTTAATCCAGAGTTGTTCCGGTATGTACTGTGACTACAGTATGTGGGCACACTAATGCAGTTACTTGCTTTCGTTGAGCCCGTCGCTTTTGTATTGCAACTAACGAAACTGACTCTTTGCTGGACTCTCTCAAGAATTTAATGTAACAAATTAGTTAACCGGACGGTTCGCAGAGCCACGAATCAAATTTCGCGGTGGAGTGTGGAGTGAAGCATGTACAGGAGAACTCGTGCATTGGACCAGGCCTGCCTGTGCACAACCAGCGCCATTCCTATCTGCACACGTGTGGTGAAGGTCACAATGTACGCAACAAGCAGATGGACTCTTTAGAACTCTGCACGTCTGGCGGGATCTACACTGTGTAAAAGTGTAGGCGAATGCGGTAGACAAGCAATGTTAGGCCTATGTTTTTCAACTGTATTTATTAGAATTTTTCCCGTCGTTGCGACAATAGAAAAAGTACCAATACATAAATACAACTGACAAAACGTACGTGAAACTACCGTTAAAAATTTATATGATGCAATATTTCTCCCACTGGACGTAAAAATGTAGGCTACTGAGATACACACGCAATAACTTATTAGGCCAACGTTTTGTTAACTGCATTTATTAGAATTTTTCCATTGTCGTGACAATGGAAAAATTGTGACAATACAGAAAATCCTTATAAATAAATATAATTGACAAACCTTATATGAAACTATTGTTAAAAATTTATATGCTTCAATATTACACCTACCGCATGTAAAAGTGTAGGCTACTGACAGAGACAAGCAATATTTGGCCTAAGTTTTGTTAGTCGTGTTTATTACAAATTTTGTCAGTTGTTGTGACAATTGAAGAAGTCATGATAAATAAATATAACTGACAAAACATAACGGAAACAGTGGTTAAAAATTTGTATAAATCAATATCAATTCCACTGCATGTAAAACCGTACGCTACTCAAAAACACAGGCAATATTACGCCTACAGGAAGTCGATGGGCACAATTTTCTTCAGACAAATCCGCGGAATCTTGCATTAAACTTCTGCTCGGTCCTAGAAATTGCATCATTTGACATTTTCAAAACTTTTATTTCTTTAGGGTCAAGTGACGACTTTTGGCGTTATCGTTTGACGACGGAATAGACTCGTCATTATGAACGTTCTCGGTTACTAAAACCTACACGACTGTGTACACAGAGCGAGTGCAAAACAGTTTAACTATTAAGTCATACCGTCTCTTCGTATCAAGTGCAGAGAGTGTTTACCTTAGAGATTGCTTGGTTCTAAACAAATAAATTTGAACACCGTATTCATACCTGAATGTCGACGTTCAATTAACCTTAATGAAACAGTGAAGAGCTAACAATAAATGAACACAAATACACGTGCAAATTATTCACCAGAATTATAATGTCTGAATAATAATGTTTTAGGGAAGATGAACCCGGTGCCTTACACAAAACGGAACACCCTATCCACAGTCAACTGTGACAGCACACTTTGGATGAAGATCAACATGCAGTGGGGCAAAAAACAATATAATACTAAGACGGCACACTTTAGAACTTAATAGTAACGTAACATGGGTGAATTAACGGAACACAAATCGGCATATACAAAGAGTGATTCAAAAAGAACTGAACACCAGAGTCGCCCGTGAACACTGTTGCCTCCTGGTGGCCAAAATGCGTACAAGTCTCAAGCGCCAAAATCCAGACAAAATTAAGTATAGCTTTACAATTTGGTGCATACTAGATGTCCACACGATACTTCGTTAATGGGCAATAAATTTTTGGAAGTGTTCAATTTTTAGCAGCCCTATATACATATATATATAATTAAATAAATTCGCACGCCTGTGTACAAATGAAGTAAATATAACATTTAAAAGGTTACTATGCAGACATCTAGTTATATCTTAAAATAAGTTTCAATGGTAAGATGTGGCTCAAATTTTTCCTACAAATCACGCAAGAAGAACCCTCACGAAGACAATAGGAATCCAGATATGCTAGAATATAAATGTGTGTCAATTAGGCGTCACAAAGTTGTACGTACTTGGTGGCGGTGAATTCCAGTTTGTACCGCAGCCCCTCAGAGTGCCTACAGCAAGGGCTCGATCAAGGCCTAACCAGGCTAGCCAGGTGCATGTGGGGGGGAGGCCGGTTGCATTTCACAATTTGTATCAAGCAATTCTTACATTTTTCTATCTACATTTTCAGTTCAGTGCTACAGGTAGGTAGGGTCCAAACTTTATCCTGCACTGGTCCCAGAAATGCCTTAAACCGGCCTTGCGTACAGTACTTTAGCATTAGTAAGCCTAGATTTTGACTACCGTGTAGGTAGGTTTCGTACAATTCGCACTACAAATGGCGACCACTTCCCTGAACAGTATTCACGGACTGCTGTGTGGTATGGACATGCACCGTCCTTCTGCACAATAGGGACTTAAATTTTAAATATTATTTACACACAAGGATTCAGAAACAATAAAAAAAATTTGTCGTTTTTTTCACGCCCCCCCCCTCCCACACACACGCGCACGCCTATAAAATGCAGGTAAAGGTAAAGCTATCCCATTACAGGCCTGGACAGGCCCTGAGGGTTCCAGGAGGTTGAGGCTCCCAGATTTCAAGACAATCGGCACATGAAGGTGGTAAGGTTGTCAGCCCTGCGTCGGCCGCCTTTACCGCCCAGTAAATACTCCCGGTACTCATTTCTGTTAGAGGCTGAGTCGACCCCAGGGCCACAGTGCGACCGGAAGGATTATGTCAATGAAAAATTTCAGTGACATCGGGAATTGAACCCGCCACCTTCCGGCTTGTAGCGCAGTGCCTCGACCAACTGCGCCACGCGTGCCCCCTATAAAATGCAGACCAATCACAAAAACAATATGAAGTCGTGGGTGAAATGCATAGCAAGGTCATACACCAAGGAAGCGATGCATATTTATCATCTGAATGAAACACCCACCTGAACGTAACAAAATAAACTCTGTTTTACATGTCACAGTGGAAGAACTTGAGTTCTGGTCTACACTAGTCATAACAAAACAGGTATCAGCTTCAATTAGGTTATATACTTGTTCAACATGACGCCTCGCCTTAAGCAGACCTAGCCTGTGCTGATAAAATTTATAGGGCTACACAAACACGTAAAATAAGTTTCGCATCTACAAGCAAAACACTGGCAAAAGAATGCAGCCTGCAGTTTAGATTACTACTATTATTTCAGTGAGTAAAAAAATACCTGGAATGAAATGTATTAAAAGATTACAATATTATTTGGCTCTGTACAGTAGCGTAATTTGTACACACAATCAGCCTTACTTGCAACGCACTTTGTCCACCGGGCCACAATCAGCAGCACAGCGAACACGACAAAACTTTAAAAAAAGTACTTGCGGTTACTTCCTGACTCACCAACGTAGCATTATTATTATTATTAGTAGTAGTAGTAGCAGCAGCAGCAGCAGCAGTAGTAGCAGCAGCAGTAGTAGTAGTAGCAGCAGTAGTAGTGGTAGTATTGTCTAAATTATCCCTTTAAACCCATTTCTTCAACGTCTAAAAGAGCTAAACTGCTTGTACTGCTCAGTCTATGTTTTAAAATGTTGGTAAAATAAAGAGACATCACTTTCAGCCGGTTTGTTGGAATGTGGAATTGAAGTTCGAAGTTAAAATCGTCAGGAGATTGTCACTTGTCACACTTGGAACAGGAACAACTGCGAACACCACACTTTTGTAAAAAAAATTATTCGTGAGGCGTGTAATTACCATTTCACACTGCACTGTACGATTCATTTCAGAGTGTTATGATTTTAGCAGCAAGGCTAAATGCGATATTTCCTCACGCATGTGAAACATTAATATTATTGACACTATTACAATAATTAATTTTTCCCTTTCATTGTATTTTTTATTGATTAAACTAGACACTACTTCAAACGCTTGCTAGTTACAGGCTTTAACCGTTGGCAAGCAATGTCGTAACAAATCTATCACCACCACCACCACCACCACCACCACCACCACCACCACCACCACCACCTCCACCACCTCCACCACCACCGTTATCTGCGGACCCTTTCCCGTGTAACACATTATCACAGGACAGGATGCAATGTACCGACTGAATGTTGTGCACCAACCGGATTTTCTGTTTGTTATCAGTATCATATATACACACATTCATATGCACTCAAAACATACCATCAGCCATACAGGCAAGCAATTCAGATTTCAACAGAATATGCTACACAGGCTAATAAAATATCAGTGACTGAATGTGATGGAAAATTTAGTGACACTGCGCCAAACATTCTTTTTTTCTTTTTTCTGAACATAACGCGACTACAATTATTAGCACTATTTCCTACAGTTTGGCTATCAACAAAGCAACATAAAGACCACATAATAAGCACCACGAATCAACCTCTAAGTGACACACTTTTCAACCAAAATATGTTCGACGCATTGCTGAATGCGTACTGTAACAACTGCTTACACTTATCACAGGACGACGTATATAGCCGTAGGATTATCAGTTGAAATAAACACAGTCTCGACACAACAGGCGTTATCCGAGTTAATCTAGGCAGCACACGTGTCTGATCGATGATGATTAAAAAAAACGAAGTTACAAGGTCAAGGCAACAGAATGGGATGTACCGTAAGTCGTGTTACTTCATATGTCCAAATATTATTACGTATGCACAGGCAAAAGACGGTAACAGCAACGGAAATGCACTTTGCAGAGTTGCTATGGATGAACTTAGTGCCTTACCTTTGGATGCAGACATTTCACATCAATGCTGACGTCACAACATCAAAAATGGCGTCTCAAGGAATTCAAGGAAAAATCTGTTAATACGGGTTTTATGACAAAATATCGCGATGCTGGATCGATGGTCACATGTAAATTACTTCGAAATTACCTACAATATTAAATGATAATGAAATAACACTACACAAGTTGAAACATGTAATATCACACCACTTCCGCGTGTTTCAAGGACAGACCATCTTTGCAAGGGGAGAAGTGTCAATATGGCTAATACCCACGCCGATATGTAAATCTAACTTCCAGCACTGTAGTAAAGCAATGCCCATTCCAAAAACCTGCAGCTACGAAATCTGAGATATATTCTGTCCTTAACTGCGATTTTGTCGCGATATATGTCCATTACTTACAGTAACGGTGCTCACAATTGATACGCGTGTCTCCAAGGCTGCCTGAGCGGTTGGTGGGTTCCTCCACATTTCGCAATGGCATTTCTTCGCGCATGCAGCTAGGGGCCTCAATTTCAGGCAAAGTCACGTGATATGACGTCGCCATATTTCAAAATATACAGTCGACTGCTACGTGACCAGTATAAAATTCCAAACCCTACGAGAGTGGTGGTGTTTTGATATAGTGTCTTGTAATATGAGATTGAGAAAAATCCACATGTTCGCCCAGTTCGAGCCTCAACTTAAAACGACTGTACTGATGGAGACATGGGTAGGCCCAACCTGATGTAATTACAGGTAGGCGTGGCGATTTGTGACGACACGAGATGACAACAAGATCATAAAACTTACAATCGAATCGATAAATAAGGAATATGATTAATATATTTTTTAATCGTGACTGTAAACTAGAAAGAAGATTTATTGATTAATTTAAATAGGACACAATGTAGTTACAAACTTTGTGATGAAAGAGTCAGCTGACTTGAGTGGTTGTCATATGATACGTTACGGATACAAGTCACTTTGAAACTATTTTGAAACAAAACAGCATTCGAGAACTATGATGGACGACTTCGCACAAAATAAAACAAAGGCACAAATCCGAATTACTCTTACACAAAATTTCAATACTGAAAATATTTCTTCATCAGTGTAGCACGGTTTATTTCATTCGGACATGAAAAACGAGATTAACATGGAATTTAAACAACACTGTATTATACACAGGTTTATTATGCCAACCACTGCACAAAATCTCTTCTCGTGTGTTCCTCCTACATGTTTCGGCCGTTACTTCCAGCCATCTTCAGGGAGTCAACACCAAATAGGTCACACAGCAGCAGTATATCCTTGAATGGCACGTCATACACTCATTGCTTCATAGTCATTACCACAAGTATGCGTTTCAAGTTACAATACAGTAAAATAAAGTGCAGTAATCAATAAAATATTACATGTCGTGCATAAAATATATGTAAAATATATAAAAACTTATGTGTATATAAAACGCCGTACGTGTCTGTATCCAAACATCAGTGTTGACCCACTTGCTATTAACTGCTGCTGTGTGAACCATTTGATGTTGACTCCCTGAAGATGGGTGGAATTAACAGCCGAAACACGTAAGAGGAACACATGAGAAGAGACTGTGTGCAGTGGCTGGCATAATACAAGTGTATACTGTAAAAGACTGCACGGGAAATATATGATATTAAACACTGTATTAGTGCAGAACTTTAGACTGAAACAAGATTCTTGCACTCTCATGTCGAAGTTTAAATAAAAGCTTATTAGTTTTGGAATGTACACAGCAGGCAATTAGGTCAAATGCTGAAACTAATATGTAATTCGGATGTCAAGTTACTTGATGTCCACAGGCCTATATTTGATACCTTACGCCTGCAAATCATTTAGAATGCTGGTTCTCTTTCCAGTCAAGCAGTAAATATTTTAGGCCTACCGTACGACGTATTCTACTGGATCCATTAAACAATCAAAAGAGCTCACGGATCAAGCACAATAAGATTCATTATAGCACATTTACCTGGTAACACAGCAAAGAAAGCCACACCCGAACACTGCGTATTGCAAGTGTGCCTCAGACAACAGACAATGTCAGTCACAGCAGCATTATAATGCATCAATTACTGTCACACGCCTTAGTGTAGAGAATAAACCCTCGAAGGTTTTCAAGTCTTAATTAAGATGAAATGAATTACTTCTGAAGTTGAAACACACACAGCAGGGACACTCAACTGTAAATCCTTCCGTTAATAAAACCGACAGCAAAACCTTAAGAAAATGAATGTGTCCTCACTGCATGGTTTGAAAACCAAAATCACATTTACAGTGTTATACGGGTCAGTGATGAATTTATTGCTCTACAACGTACCTTTTTGGTCTATCTTTAGTTCTTACTCGGCAGTGGTCCAATTACAGAAATCTCACAGCTCAAATTTCCACTATTTTAAAAAAAATTTTGCACTTCCCTTTACTGTTCTATGTTCGTCACAACCTTCAGTTTCTACCCCTTCTACACATTTTAAAACACCAACTATATTCACTGTTTAAATTAATTGTGGTATTATTTAAAATTAATATAGTAATTCATCATAAAATTGCTTTTCAGATTGCGAGCGTCTATAAAGTTAAACTTGTCTAAGTACTTAATGTGTCCATGTCCGTGCACTATATCATACACAAACACTAATCACCAACAAATGCACAAGGAGAGTTTTATAATCAATTGTAACACACTCCTACATGTTTCGACCCTACTGGGTCATCTTCAGGGAGAACTTTTTGTTATCGTTACACTAAGGTTGCACTTTATAGTTGAGTGAGAATGTGCTGTGGACTGTGAACTCTCCGCGGTCCGGGCCTGAACCGCGGAGAATTCACGCCTCCAAAAACAACGCAGTACACAGTCAACAGCACATTCTCACTCAACTATAAAGTGCAACCTTAGTGTAACGATAACAAAAAGTTCTCCCTGAAGATGACCCAGCAGGGTCGAAACATGTAGGAGTGTGTTACGATTGATGATAAAACTCTCTTTGTGCATTTGTTGGTGATTAGTGTTTTTGTATTAAGCATAAACTTCAATAATTGGCCCACAGTGCAGCATAAGTGAAAATCATGCACGTACTGTAGCCACCACAATGTAGTGCCACAGAAAATGGTAATGGGAATTCTTAAGACATATAACTGACACACACCTGTTAACCTGATTATGATTCGCTTTGTAGGTCAACAGCTTCGTGTAGCGTGTCACAAATAAAAGATTTAACCCAATAATGGAGAAGATGCTTCAATACACATACAAGTTTTTAGCCCACGCACAAACTAAAACAAAACTGGAATTACTGTGACACCACCCACTCGATCAGTTGTAAGTAGCAATACATATCTGCAAACAGGGCTACAGCATTCAGAACCAGAATTTTAAACTGACCCGTCAATCCTCCGCCTCCCTTAAGATTATTTCTAAATCCCCAGCTGAGTTGCTGACAGAATTCAATTCATTTTGAAACTGAAATTCAAGTACCTTTTTGAACTGCTGTTTAAATCAGACATATCAAGTTATCTACGTGCCTGTGTACTACGTATTTATATTAGGTTTTAAGCATATGAAACCTGAAGTACTTAAAATTTCACTTCCTGCTACATAGAAGACACACTGCATCTCCATTACAGAGACCAACCGTTTAATGCTGTTAAGGAAACAGCACTGTTTCTTTGTGAGAATGCTACATCAATACACAATCAAATCTCGCTGTGGGAAAGGGGCATTCTCAGGGTGAGACATGGCCACGGGGCCACAACCCTCAGCCGACACAATACCATCCACTTCCACAGCGACTTCTACGGCATTTTCAGACCACTGGCCCTTGCAATATACTCTACAGTCAAAACAGAAACATTTGATAGGAAAATTACATCACAGGAAGAATGCTTTTGTGAAACTAAACTGACGGATGTGAATAAGCCTGGACTAACATAGATGCTACTGTTCGTGGTCACAAGAGGAAACATTTTAATCCTTTAGACCTTGGTGGTCACTTTATGTTACCACCACGCTGAACATTCATAAATTCCACATTCAGCCTTAACAGTGTCTTTATGTGTTTTGTGTGGATCTCAGAACAAACAGCGATTATTTCCCTATACAGCATTAACTGACTGGTTTTTATAACCGAGACTGAGCGTGTTTACTGCGCGGTACGGACTAAATATTTAAATATAATTCAAGTTAATTTCAGTATTTAAAGGTTTAGTCTGATTATAGAATACTGTGTCATGTAGCTAGTTAGGCCTACTGCTTCGCAAAGAAAATGTTCCTGTAAAGAATCAGCATGTTCCAGGTACACTTGTACTGCAACACAGCTATCTTTACGTCATGGCACATGTTCCAAGTTTGTTGGTAAACTGATCAAGATTAGAATCCAAAACGGATGCCCTTCTGTTGTCACAGAATTTTGACAGATGACTAGTTTTATAATTTACAAGCCGTCGAAGCTATAAAAAATACAAAATTTGGGAAAACAAGACTTGTGAACAATGTTCCCTCCGAGCTGCGCGGGTGTACGGCCGCCCAGTAACCGAAATGCTCCCGTGCACACTGATTTCTTGCTGCGCAGCTGGAATTTTTCAGTTTTCATTGTAAATATTCTTACAAAGAACTTTTAAAGTGATGCGCAATCGTCAGATCGTGTAAAAATCTTCTGCTAAGAGCAGCAGCAGGTCCGCGCATCTGTAGGAAAAATTAAGGGATCGTTGCTTGTGAGTTATGCTGAGTAGCAACGTTACTGACTCCCTGCGTTCGTTTCGAAGGAACCTCTGGAGTTGAGACGGTATGCTCATTCGAAACGTCGGGAATCAATAACCTGTTACTCAGCGTAACAACCCAGAAGACCTGAATCCTCAACATCAGCACGGTGGAAGCATCACACCGCGCAATGTGAAAACACTTTTCCGTCCACTGCTCCCCGACATCCGGAACAGCACTGCTTTGTTTGAAAGTTCTCAGCTTTGCCCGCTTGTCCTTCTGATAACAGTTGTATTAAGATAAAGGTGAATGTGGAGGATTGGTGAAACCCGAACCATATTTAACCTTTTAAAGCCTAGCGGTAACTGTACGTACCACCAGGTTTAACATTAAAAAATTCTACGTGGTGCCCACATTGCGTTTATGTGTTTTGTACGGATCTCAGAACAAACAGCAACTTTTGCCTTATAAAACATTAAGAGATTGGTTTTTACAACCGAAGTGGAGAGTGTTTACAGCGCGGTACACACTGAGTCCTTATATAAAACAGATACGCTTCGTCTTTAAAGGGTTAAACATTAATTTCCTACCTCACGGTAAATACTGTTCCCATTACAACCACCAACTGGTTAATGCTGTTCGTAAAATAATCGCTGTTTATCGTGAGAATCATACAGAACACGCAGCGTGATCAAAAGACGGATTTCACTAAGGTTACCCTGTCCAGTAGCAACCACTGTGCTTTAAAGGGTTAAGTCTCTCTTTCTTATGTCAAAAAACAGAAGCCACCTGGCAGTGGAGGCACGTGTCAGTCTTGGTAGAAGAAGCAGAGAGTCTTACCATAAGACAACCCACATATCATATCCGACAATCAGCAGTCAGGGCTGCGTCCTTATCCGCAATGTCTCAGCACAAATATGTCTAACGTAAGTTTAAATTCACTCGCCACGAAGTTCAGGGCTGTTATTCTGAACTTTCCACCTTTCTAGTTCCCTTCTACAAATGCTATAACGTTTCGGAAATGACCTGTGTTTCCGTCTTCAGGGTGGTGGAGTGTGAGTAAATTTCTATGCTGTTTATCGTCTAGAGAGATTCACAAGAATCCGTTTGGCTGTAACCACGGTCCTACACGCTACGCCAACCAGACACATGCTGTTAAAGTTGATTTCATGATTCCGTATCAAATGTTGAAGTTATTTACTGCTCAATATAAAAACAGGGCTATGTAATTTAACAATGGGTCAAAATCTTAGAAGAAGGTAGCTATTGGTCTGAAAGACCGGACGAGCGCTACGCCTAAATACCGGACGCTCTGAAAAAACTGTTTGTAGCTTACGATAGACCAGAGGTCTTCATTCTTCTGGGATGTGATCCTGTGTCACTGACTACTAGGTGCCCGACGTTTCGGCACAATATAGTACTCTCAACTTGAAGGGTCGAAAAGTCCACTGACTTACTGTGACCAGAAAGCCCTTCACAAATCCGGACCCCAACTACAAGCTAGGGGCCACTTTTCACTTTAATCAAGCAGCTACTAAAAGCACATTCCTGAAAGGGGGGGGGGGGGGCCCACAGTGCCATTAAGATTTTGAAGTGCTGGAATGTGAGACAGTGTGGTCTAAAAAAATGTGTTCCGAAGTTTCGGGTAAGTTTGGTGCCTCAGTCTTCAATGTAGTAAAGGCGTCTACCTTCAAGATGAAGGATATAGATTTCATTCCGAAACGTCATTTCTACGTGACTAAACACAGTCACACTTCAGAAAACTGCACCTCAATTTGGCCGAAGTAAAATTCTAAAATCTCCATAAGACAAGATTATATCTGCTTACTAGGGGTTGTAAAGTTGGCACAAAATTGCTTTCAATACGCAGTGTTTAAAAACTAAAACAGTTTTTGAAGTTGAACCCCACTTCGTGATCTGAAAGCCGTTAAAGCCACGTGTTCAGAAAGCAAGCAGTGTGTGTTAGATATATACAGGGCCAAGTCTAAATGCAAAATGGCTGACCAACAGCCTCTCCCCGTTGCTGTTGGCAACAGCCCGTGGACCAGTAACAGAGCATGCTGAGTTCCACTGGCCACGCCTTTCGCTTACCCCAGGCTAACCAATCGCATTTCAACTACACAAACAACCCAATAGGACCTAAACAAACAAAAATGCCACAAACGTGACTCCAAGCCATTTAGGAACTCTACCAGCTCGATTATCTCACGAGAATGGCGTTCAAAGGGTCTACCCCCTCAGTTGGTGCAAAGAAAATCACGGGAGTTTAAATTGCGGAAGAAGGCTGTGACTGTGACGTAATTCCATTCCATCACTCATTTCTTACACCCTTATCTCGCGGTCCGGCTGACCTGTAGGCCTGGAACATCTTAGGTTGCTCACTTGTTTCAATTTTCTATGCCTATATACACCTACACTTCGTAGGCTTTGATTTTGTACCCTTACATGCACATACACTCGGCAGGCTGCCGTCTACATACATTTCGTAGGCCTGGATCCACATACACTTCCCGGGAGTGGATCCACTTGAACTACGTAAGTTTAGATCCACACACAAACACACACACACACTTCCTTGATGCAGATTCATAGAAACTACGTAACCCTAGATCCACACACATTTCCTCCGGTTGGACCCACAAACTACGTAAGGCTAGATCCACATATACTTCCTACGAGTAGATGCACATAAACTACGTAGCCTAGATCCACATACTCTTCCTCGGAGTAGATCCACACACTTCCCAGGAGTAGATCCACATAAACTAAGTAAGCCTAGATCCACATGCTCTTCCTCGGAGTAGATCCACACACACTCCCAGGAGTAGATCCACATAAACTAAGTAAGCCTAGATCCACATGCTCTTCCTCGGAGTAGATCCACACACACGCCCAGGAGTAAATCCACATAAACTAAGCAAGCCTAGATCCACACACACTTCCCAGGAGTAGGTCCACATAAACTAAGTAAGCCTAGATCCACATACTCTTCCTCGGAGTAAATCCACACACACACACTTCCCAGGAGTAGATCCACATAAACTAAGCAAGCCTAGATCCACACACACTTCCCAGGAGTAGGTCCACATAAACTAAGTAAGCCTAGATCCACATGTTCTTCCTCAAAGTAGATCCACACACACTCGGAGTAGATCCACATAAACTAAGCAAGCCTAGATCCACACACACACACTTCCCAGGAGTAGATCCACATAAGCTACGCAGGCCTACACACACATAACAATCTCAAGGCCCGGTTCACGTTCCTCCTCAGCACAACAGACGACATTTCACGACCGTACAAGACACTACCAAAACCATTTAGTGTGCACAGGCCTAGGACGGGCTGACAGACTAACAGTTTTCGAACCATTTTCAATTTGTTAGTGGCAATTATCTAATGCAGCTGGTAGCTTCCCTACATATAATCACACACGTCTATCTGATGAAGGAACGGTGCCGTTTAGCACTAACCTTAACTAACCACTCCACAGGATACTTCTCCTTGCGTCGCTAACATTCGCTCCTATAGGACGTTCATCTCCTTTCGGGCTTCGAACCCGTAAACTACAAATTCATTTCCATGCTGACAACAGCTCGCCACTTGCGATACGATGTACATCATTTCATAATAATATTCAGCGATCAAACTGGAGGACCACCTCCTGTCGACTATCCGTATCACAGCCACTCCCAATGCCGTGGCGATAAGGAACAACAATTAATTCATCCAAATCCCCAGTCTTAATTTACACCCTTACCTCGGTGCAGGTGCCGGTAATGTCGCTGCGACAGTTTTAAAATTGCTAACGCTGTGTTTTATTTCTTAACAGCGTACAGCACACGTTAAGGTCCCTGCAAGTGGGTCCCTCTGCTTACCTACTCCCTGAAACGTTTGAATCCTAGCACACTACACGGCGTCATATCCTGCAGTTACACCGCGAGAATATCAATAACAATGTACCGATTCTAAGAACGAAGCCTAGAAAATAAGGATAAACAAGTACGCAGAAATGCGTACCAGTAATCTTACACAGAACTTCGTCACAGCCAGCTCTGTTACAGCTGTTTTTTATTTGGAGATTTGAGTTACTAGTTCCGGCCTAATATGGCATCATCAGGCTGCTCTAAAAAACATAAACACTGAACCTCTACCTCATGTTTTTTAGAGGAGTCTGATGACGGCCATATTAGGCCGAAACTTGTAGCTGGAACTCTCTACATAAAGAGTTATAGCAGAGTTGGCTGTGACCGATTTTTTTATAAGATTGAAACGTACGCCAACGAGGATGCTAAACATTAAAGGTATATCAGTAACACTGCCGCATTTATTTACAGTGTAACTTCGATGTAGCAACGTGCACGTCGAATAGTCTTGTGTAATTAAGTTTCTTCGACTGACCTCTCATCCACATTCGATACGGTTAAAGTCTGCAAAAGCAGTCTGGTTAAGCCATCTCTTGTTGCCAGCGTGCCCTCTGCTACACAGCATGGCTGATAATTCAGCAACGATGTACAGTTTTTGTTTAAATATTACTGTTACACGCTTTTTACGACGCAAAAAGCAGTGCGATGAGATCTGCACTCTTCTGGAATATTAAGCAGCGCTGAGTGGCAGTTCTGTACCGACGTTTCGGGACAACCAATCGGTCCCATCTTCAAGCGCCAAGAAGTCCAAGAAGTTCTTGGGCTGAATGTGAGTACCTGACAATACAGCATGTGTCTCCAAGTGCTTCTGTCGCAGAAATATCTGCCGCTTTCATTCCTGTTGTTTTCTGGGTCACAATCTGCGGCTTTAAAATTTTGCACAATTAATTCAAATTTTATAAGATTAATTTTAAAATCATGTATGGTCAATTCAGTTTTTTAAACATTACTTTCAAATAAATTTTACCGTCCCAGTGCTGGCGCCAGTGACAACAGGGTGTTATCTAATGACACATATATAACAAGTACAGGCGTTATTTATAATGCGGCTCGCAGACATTTTTTCTCTTCATTTGGCCCTCTATGCCCAAAATGTTGCTAACTGTTGATTTACAACTTCATGTACGTGGCTGTACGTTGTAGAGTACGTCCTGTCCAGCCTTGAAACGTCCGGTCTTCTAGGGCACGACAGGTATACAGGTAATCAACCCTTTAAAGACGAAGCGTATCTGTTTTAGATAAGGACTCAGTGCGTACCGCGCTGTAAACACTCTCCACTTCGGTTATAAAAACCAGTCTCTTAATGTTTTATAAGGCAAAAGTTGCTGTTTGTTCTGAGATCCGTACAAAACACATAAACGCAATGTGAGCACCACGTAGAATTTTTTAATGTTAAACCTGGTGGTACGTAAAGTTACCGCTAGGCTTTAAAAGGTTAAGTGCCAACTTTCCGAGGGGGGGGGGGGAACCTTGGTTCCTCATCCCATCTAAAATAAGATATACGTAGTGCTAAAAAAAATGGGTATGCATATTATGGGGGGGGGGGGAGCTAACGTTTCAGACCGATGGAAATATACAGTGCACTATCCATTCTTTCTGCCGAGCTTACTCAAATTGAAGAAGGAGGCAGCAAAATCCTCCGAAATGCTGGCCAACTCTATACAAATGTTAAAGACTTCACACGCCATAAGAGCAACACTGTGCGAGCCGCTAATCTGTTCAACCTTGCTACTACTTCGAAAGGACTGAGTGTGTTACTGGCGAATCTGCAAGCATTCGGCTGCGGAACTTTGCCGCATTATCTGCTTAGACTATTATCTTGTCAGGAAGCAGTACGACATGTGGCTCTTATCTAATCTCAAAACGCAGGCTACAAGCCTACGGACTACTCAACTGCTATTCAAATCTGTTCCATAAAAGTAAAATTCAGTTCCAGCAAACGCCGTGCCAGATCAGCCAGCGGTCAGGGATGTTTCAAGGCCAGTGACACATATACTCACCGTCTACCTTAGACTAAAAATTTCTGTATTTCGTCCACGAGTTTTTCATGATTCTCAAAATAAACACCGACTGTTTTCCTGCAAAGACAAGGTCTCCATCGCCCATTCCTTTAAGAATACACACGGCGAAGAACTATAAGTGTAATCGTTCTCTCGCCTATAGACAGAGGTGAGTGGTCAAATTCGTGCCATGGCAAATTTAATTCCGGGGAAGAACTCGCGGTAGCCATTACACAGGACGATCTCCAGGCAACCATCTCCAATAAAAATTGGGATAGATAAAAAACAATTGGAGAATGTGGAATATTTCAATTAATTGGGTAGCATGATAACACAGGATGCAAAACGTACACGTGAAATTAAATCCAGGACTGCCATGGCAAAAGCAGCATTCAACAAGAAGAAGACCGTCTTCACCAGCAAATTGGACTTAAATTTAAGGAAGAAACTAGTAAAGTGCTACATTTGGAACACAGCTTTGTATGGTGCTGAAACGTAGACACTTCGGAAAGTAGATTAGAAGCACCTGGAAAGTTCTGAAATGTGGTGCTGGAGAAGGATGGACAAGATCAGTTGCACTGATCGTGTGAGAAGTGAAGAAGTATTACACAGAGTCAAGGAGGAGAGGAATATCCTACATACAATAAAAAGAAGGAAGGCTAACTGGATTGGTCACATCTTGCGTAGGAACTGCCTTCTGAAACATGTGATTGAAGGAAAATTAGAGGGACGGATAGAAATGACTGGAAGACGAGGACGAAGGCGTAAGCAGCTACTGGATGACCTTAGGGAAAAGTGAAGATATTGGAAATTGAAAGAGGAAGCACTAGATCGCACTGTGTGGAGAACTCGCTTTGGAAGCGGCTACAGACCTGGCGTAAGACAGACTGCAGGATGAATGGATACGAGACTGAGGCATCAAAGTACTTGCTTCTTGTTACGACAAAATTGTGTTCAGCAACATTCCTATCCCGGCATCTCGGGAAACACGACGACTCATTCTCACCGTAAGGAACAGTGGCGCACCCGGGGAGGGGGGCTGCCGGGCTGCAGCCCAGCCCCCCCCCCCAAACCGCCAAAACCGACATTTAAAAAAATACATATTTTGTAGATATTATGATATCAAAAGTTTTGTATGGTTTATACTTCAGCCGAAATCAGCCACTGAAATCGGCTGATCACTACTGCGTTAGAATTCTGTAAAACAAATTAAAAAAAAAAGATACGGCATTGTGATTGAGGCACGGAACATGCAGTTATATTCGTATGTATATAAATGCAGTTGCAGACAGTGTTATGTTGTACTTACAGCGTGATTTTTATAACAAAATTTTTAAAATCAAACATAAATTAGGCCTATATATAGCCTCAGGGTCAAACCCCCCCCCCCCCCCCCCCAAGGAAAAATCCTGGATGCGATCCCTGAACAGGCCTGGACAGGCCCCTAGGGCTCCAGGAGACCGAGGCTCCCAGATTTCCAGACAATCGGCACACGAAGTCCCTACGCGCCGGCCGCCTTTACCCCCCCCCCCCCCTCCAGGAAGTTTTCCTAGTACTCACTCCTGTTAGAGGGTCATTCTACCCCAGAACCATAGTCCGGCCAGAAGGATTTTGTAAAAGAAAAAGTCCAATGACCCCATCGGGAATCGAACCCGCTACCTTTCGGCTTGTAGCACAGAGCCTCAACCAACTGTGCCACGCGTGCACCGATCAATGTGTCGACGTCGTCAGACACTTCTTCTGTACGGATTGTCCCACAGGGACAGTTACCCCAATCTCTGGACATCTTGAAGTGACGAACATATGTCCCGTCTAGCACGATGGCCATCCTTTGTGAACAGTCGGTGCTGATCAGTCCTGTCTGTGTGCCGCTGATCTCTCTGTGTTTTGTCCTTTCAAAGGCACGATTTACGTTTCACGACTGCCTGATCATACCATCCGCGTAGACAATTTCTGAGAGATGTGTATCTAGTTGTGACATCTAACGGCTATATTACAGGGAATCTGAAAATCGAACGTACGTTCGGCTGTTGGGTTTCTTGCACATGGCCCAACAAGACTACGGCGCCCCCTCCCCCCCGGAACAAATAGAAGAGCTTCCTCGCTATAGGTCGGGAAAGATGACCCACCGGAAACAATCTGGGTGAGATACCGCGCTTTCCATCCTGTCACAGATATTTTTATCAACGAGGCCACTTCTTCATTAGAATGACTAATATGACTTTTCTGGAAATTTGCATCTGCGTTCCTTAATCTTTCAAAAAAGTGCCAACAATTCCTTATGTGTACGTGCAGTTAACGGAATCCATTACCAGTTACACATTTATACTAATTTTAAAACGTGTAAAAATATGTAAGTAGTGGGGCTTTTGCTTTAAATTACCTGTTTTTTTTTTTTCAAAAATAATTAGGCCTTCGTAAAACGTTGAGTTCTGATCACTTCTTGGGGCGCTACCATATTTTGATTAATCAATTTCTACACAGTGTACAATAAAATATCAATCTAATTACGTCTATATACAGGAACACAACCCCCCCCCAAAGGTATCCCTACTTTGTCGTGGTGGTGGGGCTTGTGTGGTCAAATGACCCTGAGAGCTACGCTGGCGGTAGCGTAGCTACTGGCAGGGCCTCCCATGCCAGACAGGTCAAAGGTGATGACCCAGACAAAAAGGGATACCCTGGTCCTCCAGGTTGGGGGTTGGGCGTGGGGCTAACAACCCCACCCCATAAAAATATTTTGTTGAGAAGCTTCGAAAATTTGAAACTGGACAACAATTTTTGAAGAGGCTGAAGTCCACCAAGGACTGCAACGCCACAAGAAGAACAATAAGAACACAGCACAAGAAGAAGATGGTTGCAGTGAGCAGGGGAGTCTTTCTCTAGACGCCTGCGCGTTATCAAAGGTGTGAATTCACGGCAGGAATTCTGTAAAGGCATACCTCCAAGACCAACAATGTACATGAATGAGAACCATCTCACCCTTACACAAGCTCCGTGCTTTTCTTCAGTGGGCAAAAGTGCATCTGATTTCACGAAAGACAACTTGAAAACGCCTTCATGCAAGGACAGTAAAACCAAACGCAGCGAAGTTAATGCTACAACGACAAGAACTCAGTACAAGAGTAAAACCCCGTGTCCGTCGGTTACCATGAAAATGGACCCAGTGCCAATCAGCAAGCAGCAAAACCAACGCTGAATATTAAAGCAATAAAAACATCTCAGAATCTCAACAAAACCCGTAGTAAACATGACAGCAAACGCAATTAACCCGTTAAAGACGAAGCGTATCTGTTTTATATAAGGACTCAGTGCGTACCGCGCTGTAAACACTCTCCCCTTCGGTTATAAAAACCAATCTCTTAATGTTTTATAAGGCAAAAGTTGCTGTTTGTTCTGAGATCCGTACAAAACACATAAACGCAATGTGGGCACCACGTAGAATTTTTTAACCCTTCAGCGCGTACCGCGCTGTAAACACTCTCCACTTCGGTTATAAAAACCATTCTCTTAATGTTTTATAAGGCAAAAGTTGCTGTTTGTTCTGAGATCCGTACAAAAAACATAAACGCAATGTGGGCACCACGTAGAATTTTTTAATGTTAAACCTGGTGGTACGTAAAGTTACCGCTAGGCTTTAAAAGGTTAAGCAAGTTAGCAAGGCGGATGGTCAGACAGTAAGCCCTCGGAAATTTCAGTAAATTTCTACCTGACTGCACGGTGTCACACCTAAGAAGACAGCAACCTTCAATGTCAGCCTTAAAAGTGACACCGTTATTCATGTTCAAGTGTCAAACAATCTGCACACGGCAGACCCACTTATAATTCTTCACATATCAGGACAACACATAAACTGACCTGTTACGTGTTACACACATATAACAGTTGATTAAAGAATCGAATTTGACCTAATAAGATATTTTTAAAATTCCCGAAACCAACCACGAATATGATTTATGAACGTTTGTCACTTCCATAACAATTACCATATAAGGTTAGAACACACGCGAGTAAACTGTTTACGTGGCGACATTAGTATTATCAGGCAAACCTATCAGCAACATTCCCTCTAAGTTTCTTACAACTGCGCGGACCTGTTGCTGCTCCGAGCAGAAAATGTTTACACGACCTGACGACTGCGCGGCACCTTAAAATTTTTTGTAATATGCATAATAAGAATATTTACAATGAAAACTTTACAATTCATTGTGCGCGGGAGCATTTCAGTTACTGCACGGCCGTGCACCCGCGCAGCTTAGAGGGAACATTGACTATCAGTATCTTCTGCAGATCCGATCAACAACTGCGTCCAGAAATGTGAAGCTAACCTACAAAATTGTCCCAACGCCCGTTTTTAAATGTAAATCCCGCTTCTTACGTCAGCGTATAGAATTCCCGAAATCTAGATAGAGGTGAAGCAACCAAAACCTTCAAGCCGCCAATATCCCAGTCACTGCACCCCAATAAGCATCAAACACCTATACTTTCATAAACAAATTGCCATATCCCAAATCTCCGTCCTAAAATTTGAATATTCTTCGTATGACACAAACAATAGCTAACAGCGTTCATTAACACGCTCCGTTTTGTTTCTTATCATACGTTAAATTTAGACACAGTGAGTCAGCATCCGGCATAGTGTCTCAGCACAGAGTAGGTCACATGGTCTGATAAATGGGTCACCGAGAACCCGCTACCAAGGTTACTTCAACCAATGAAAGTGGCTAGGCGGGATTTTTAATTCACAATCAACCAGCCGTTGGCGCGCAATGATAGTCCACCCCATCTAGCGGTGAGTCTGATAACGATGTGACTGCAGCGGCACACGACACTCGACGGTCGATAACACTAACTCGATGGCTCGTACATTCTTTCCCGGGTTAATGCACAACAGCCAAATGTTAAATCTAAGTAAATAAATCAATGACGCACCATGGCGCCGTGGTAATTCATATTATTAATTTATTTAATATTACAGCCCTAAATGAGAGACTCTGTGGAATTTTACGGTATATTCGTTGGTATAATTGAATCATTTGATATTAAAGAAATAATTTGTGGACTCCTAACGCTTGATCAACAATCCAAAACAAGCACTGTTTTAAGCAGACCCATACTTTTGATGTTCAATTTTGATGTTCGACATCCCCGTTGGCGTATGCTATCAATTTTTAGTATAGCAAACAATCAACAGCCAATTTTATATTGCACACATTACCAATTCAATCTAGTTACAGAAACTCTTTACTATTTAACACCCAATATCACTTTACAGAAAGGGAACACAGAAAGCTACACCCAGGCTTGGATTAAAAAACTAGTGTTAGAAGATAATAAGGCCGAGAAAAAAGCCCCGGAATACACCAAGCTCCGCAATCACGACACAACAACAAATGGAAGTTCAAAGCACAATATAGGTGCATGCCATTAATACGCCAGTTTAATGTTATATATGTCCTCCTATGGTCAACCATAATTTTCACCCTTTATCTCATTTATCTGCATAATTCTTAGACGTACGTACCTTTATTCCATTCTTATACATTTTTATCTCATGTTGTTTTATATATATATAAACTCATGTACATTTTTAACCTTTTAAAGCCTAGCGGTAACTTTACATATCACCAGGTTTAACATTAAAAAATTCTACGTGGTGCCCACATTGCGTTTATGTGTTTTGTACGGATCTCAGAACAAACAGCAACTTTTGCCTTATAAAACATTAAGAGATTGGTTTTTATAACCGAAGTGGAGAGTGTTTACAGCGCGGTACGCACTGAGTCCTTATATAAAACAGATACGCTTCGTCTTTAAAGGGTTAATCTATTGGAAAAGCGAAGGCCTTCCCTTCTTTCATAGGTACAGTTCCGATATCAATGATTTGAAGTACAGCCTGATGATGGTCTTTATGTAGGCCGAAACAGGTCGTCCCAACCTCATAACTAAACAAAGGGAGGTACAATATAAAGTTGCCTGTTGACTGTTTCCTATACTAAAAATTCAGACCCATACTTACTGAAAGCAGACAGCTGGCGTCAAAGGAAGACGAGTTCATTAAACTTTAACAGAAGTCGAAACATAGTCTGAAACACGAACGGAATCCTACTGTCCATACATTTCCAATAAAAAAAACTTTACATCGGTCATGTACACACACACAAACACATCATCAGACAAATCATAGCAAAGTTATAAGCGCGGATAGCTCACCCACGCGAAGGCTGGTTGACCGATACATCTGGGCTCCATTTCTCGTAGTGGTAGAGGTCTTCCTTTCTTATATAGCGTCTGGGTACCACCCAACCTCCTACTCAACAGACAAACAGGCGGTTTAGTGGCCAGGGCATGAATCTGTACACTTACATCCGATTGTAAGAATGCGGGGGGTTATACCTCTACTCCCCTATACTCCTTCATGGCACAGTGCTTAATTGATAGCAGACAACTGCGCCTTACTTTTATCACATTCATTCTGCCGCGCCATAAACGGAATATCGGAAGAGAATTCAGTTATTCCTACACGCACAATGCCTTGTTTCATGCACCACGAAACAAAATCATGTACAACATAACAAAGTTTGGAGATGCCTGCACTGCGCTACAAAGCCGTAAGGTCGCGGGTTCGATTCCCGATAGTGTCATTGGAATTTTCCACTGGCATAATCCTTCCGACTGCACTATGGCCCTGGAGTCGACTCAGCCTCTAACAGAAATGAGTATCAGGAATACTTCCTGGGGGGTAAAGGCGGCCGGTGCGTAGGGCTCACAACCTTACCACCTTCATGTGCCGATTGTCTGGAAATTTGGGAGCCTCAGTCTCCTGGAACCCTCAGGGCCTGTCCCGGCCTGTAATGGGACTGCTTTACCTTTTTTTACCTGCTCTACTGATCCTCCTTAGCCATTCCACACGAATCTGGGATTCAGTACGAACTGCATGTACGCTTCCCCTTTCATCCAATCCCTGCTGTCACTCCTAACAGCATTACAATATCAAAAGTAACATTAAATACGCGCACCAGATGGCAGTGCGTGACTGAACCACACAGCAGTCCAAATACTCGAAGAACGACACGCCTCTGGAACGTTCGCGTAACCAGAGCAACCACAAAAACATCGCTAATTATGGTAACCATAAAAATGACAGTAACAGTAGCAACCACAGTATCCATATATGTAAGTAGATTGTCATGAAAAGTGTCCGTTATTTTTAATCGACTTTAATCACAATTGCAACACGTCGAGAAATTTTAGTGAAAGTCCCTAATATCAAATTTCACGCAAATCTACCCAGTGGGAGCCAAGCTCTTCCAGGCGGGCGGACGGACGGACGGACATGTACGACGAAACTAATATTCTTCCCAACTGCTTTGCAAGAACGTGCCTAAAATGCTGTTTCCTGCTGGCCTCTACGAAAAAAAAACACACACACGTATAAAAGGCAAAATTTCCCCCAAAAAATCATAAGTAAAAAGAGGAAGGAGTTGGTACTGACACAGGACCGATCCCCCCCCCCGGGAACAGTGGATAAATATTCAACTGGCCAACTGTTACAGCAGTCAAGGCTTCGGTGCTGTCATAAAATTCACGATTTATAATATCCAATACGAAATAAAACCACAGCATTCAGGCATACAGCGGGTTCGAATCTGAAAATCTGTCGCCATGTCTCTTAAGACTGGCCATCACTGTGCACTGGCTATGAGGACATACGTGTAGATTACTTTTACGAACTCGCCGTGAAGGTAGATAACCCACAGCACAAGTTTAAGCAATGGGTTGCCTACACGAACCTCTTGCAGGCGTGTGCCAGAAATAGAAGGCAAACGGTCGACGTCGCACGGAGCGTACTCCGACCCCGTTACGTAACGTACTCAGAGTTTTCACCTCGCATACGATCAGTTCAGTGAAAAACATGAAGCCCTTTAAGTTTCAATACAAGTGTCTCTCGGTCCATAACTTCTTTAGCTGGAAAACAGTGTAATACAGAAACAGTCCCTGCAGGCGTTCTTTACGAAGTAAACTGGAGCGTCTTATGTCTGTCTATGGCACAGTGCTAGCTCCAGGATATTTCGGCGGATGTTTTTAAAATTTAATGTGGCGGACTTTTCCTGAAAGTTATCGACAAAATCCAGTTTTCAGCTATACTAACCAGCAATAAAATACATTTACTTCAGGCCAATAAAGGAAAAACAGATAGCATATAATCTTAAACGATTCAAAGAATGAGTTTCTATATTATTAATCTGTGGTGTGATGTTCCCAACTTTGCTGCTTTGTCTCCAAAACAAGATATAGCATCTGTTATGCCGAAATGCTACAGTAATGTCACATAAAAGTTTTATATTTTGGTGCCAATAAAAAGTAAAAATAGCAACTCTTAAACAACACACTCCTCTGTATTAGAACTTAAAATAGCATGGCAGATTATAAGACCACTGGACAAAGATACCAGTTGATACGTATGCCTACTCAACCTTACACAAAAAAAAAAAAAAACTTTTTTTTTTTTAATTTTACGGGTCCTGAACTTCCGTCTCAGCCCAGAATTCAGGTGAATACACTGCACAGCCCATCTCTCTAAAATCCATTTTAGTATGTCCACTAGTGTTTCATACTCTAAGTGACCTTTATCCACAGAATCTCTCTCCAAAAACTGTGTACGCATTACTTTGTTTACTCCAACGCATAACGTACTTCATTCACCCTAAATTTCTTGGTTACATAACCCTAGCATGAACAAAAGAACAGCAAAAACTGAAAAACATACATAACCATTAACTAATTTTCATAATTTTCCAAAATTTCAGACACTACTATTATTTTTCTTCTTTCCATTACACCTCCTCATTCAGCAAATCTGTCTGTCTGTCGCATATGTGCTAATTCAGCCCAGTAGGATTAATTTCTGGCCATATTGCATCGTTTTTCACACTAATATCGCCCTCAAAATTATTAAAATTTGATTTCTGAGCCTCTTGTTTTGAACACCGTTTTATTAAGAGTGCACTGTGTGCTGTAACTTCACCATTTGCACGAAGGCATTGAACTGACGCAAGCCAGCCAGACTACCTTCAACACGTCCACTAAGTGCAACGTAACACACGAACTATGACTGTACCTGTATCACTAAGAACACTTACATAAAACACAAAACACATTATGGATAATCGTCAGGTAATCACATGACACTAGACCAAAAATTTCCAGTCTTAATTACAAATCGTTCTTAACTGAACTTGTTAGCGGCTGGTTCAAGAACAATAAGATAGGCACTGGGTACTGACCTCTCCTAACATTCTAGACGTTGTCGGTATGACGAGTGCGCAACTGATCTGCGCACATGCGCACAACTGCTTAGTAACCCAGGTCAGTGAACGCTTTACTCACATACAAAAAAGGAATAAAGAAAGATAAAAGAGGAAAGCTAATCGACAAAATTCTTGTCGACACCAAGTACTGTTAACTCTTAACCAAGCGATGCATATGTAAGCGTAGGATTAAGAGTTGCCGGAACAAATTCATATAACATGGAATCAGCGGATCGCATCCCGGGATTCACGACATTATTGACGTCATGGATGCCTGACTAACGACACAGTCAAATCTTGTTTATTCCTTCTTTCCTTACGGATGTTTGATTTAACCCTTTAAAGCCCAGTTGTTACTTTATGTACCACCAGGTTCAACACTCACAAATTCTACGTTCTGTCCCCCACAGAATGCACATGTTTTTCTGTACGGTTCTCACAAAAAAAACAGTAATTCTTTCTCAATACAACATTAACGCACTGGTTTCTAGAACGAGGCGGAGGGTGTTTACTGCGCGGTACGAGCTGAATCTTTAAACGTGTTTCAGGCTCACCTCAGTTTTTAAATGAGTTAAGAATCCTTCGAATTACTCACGTTACATGGCGTGGAATGCTGAGATGGTTGGTGAATAAAGACGGGAAAAGGACGGGGAAGGATGCGGCCGTCTCCTAGTTTAACCCTTTAAAGACGAAGCGTATCTGTTTTATATAAGGACTCAGTGCGTACCGCGCTGTAAACACTCTCCACTTCGGTTATAAAAACCAGTCTCTTGATGTTTTATAAGGCAAAAGTTGCTGTTTGTTCTGAGATCCGTAAAAAACACATAAACGCAATGTGGGCACCACGTAGAATTTTTTAATGTTAAACCTTGTGGTACATAAAGTTACCGCTAGGCTTTAAAAGGTTAAGGCACTATTCCTGCGTTTGTCTTGACGAACTGAGGAAAATCAAGAAAACTCTTAATAATGGCAGTCATCTGAGAAGCAGAATTTCTATTAAGCAAACTCGGTACTCTACTCGTATCTCAAGGAATTAAAGCCTCGTCCATTATACTGGTATGATCACGCTCAGCGCAAGGTAAGTTCACGGCATAGGCCTGGTATTCACACTGAACAATCCTGCGGCACTCCAGCGCTGTTGATTCCGCTTTAAACATGTCCCACAGCGTATCCAGTAGAGACCTGGCAGTAACCGCATTACTATGGGTCAAATATTCGCATAAGTGTTATCCTACACGTTACTCTACGCTTACTGAAATATCCTGTGAAAACACGAAGGTAAATTTTAACAGTTCGTCCGCAGTTAAACTTTTCACTGTAAAACCACGGCCTTTGACAGACATCCTGAAATTACTATTTCCTTTATACGTACGCTGTCTAATCTATTTCGAAGAAGATTTCGAAGCTTCAATACCGACTGAAGCATAGACGCCTCTCACTGCCGCACGTTAATTTTACCTTTTAATCCTGTTCTTAACTATCTCATATCAGCCACATTCTTGTACAATACACACACAGTAAATCATAGACCGTAAGTCACATACACACATGTTAACAGGGGTGCACAAATTTTCCAAAAATCTAGAAGCCATCTCAAAACTACAGACCCCGCAAAGGTGACATGAAAAAAGTTCCATACTCGGAACCAAAAAATATTCGTGCCACCATATAAAATTCAGTTACCCGGGCGACCTGGGACCCGGAGTTTGCGTACCCCTGCGTTTTAACCCGTTAAAGACGAAGCGTATCTGTTTTATATAAGGACTCAGCCCGTACCGCGCTGTACACACTCTCCACTTCGGTTATAAAAACCAATCTCTTAATGTTTCATAAGGCAAAAGTTGCTGTTTGTTCTGAGATCCGTACAAAACACATAAAAGCAATGTGGGCACCACGTAGAATTTTTTAATGTTAAACCTGGTGGTGCATAAAGTTACCGCTAGGCTTTAAAAGGTTAATATATTCCTACATATATATTCCATATATAGGTCTAGATACCGATTCTACTGTTTCTCATCTTATAGTTAAAATAAATTCTGCGTTAAGATCATCGCATAGCTACATTACGCTAATGACATAAACGGTCCAAGTTTCAATTCCGATCCAAAAAAAAAAATGTACAAAAGTATTTATGTCATTATAACCTAGCCTAGCTACACCTATCCTAGCTAACGTAGCTAGGCTTACGCAAAATAATCACATATTTCAAATCGGCCCGATATAAAGTCAATATGAGGAAGCAGACAGAGGATTTAGGAATTCGCACTCGCAAATCTTCTTCAGTTCCGTCAGTCAGTCAGTTCCTGACACCACTTTAATTAACTCTGATACGAGGAAGTGTTTTCACAGACCACAGGGTATCACTTGAAAGTAAGCAAAACACAAAGCGATCAGCGGACAGCAGCCGCGGAGAAATGAACATCTGACGTAATGTGCTGTGAAATACACAGTGTTTGTTGTCTGTGTGTACCAGCGTCTCCCAGTCACGGTTCTGCAGAACATCGCTAGAGGTCCCACGAGGAATCGTGAAATAAACACACAAAAATTTCAAAATTTTTAAATTCCGCAAAAATTCCAAATATACCTCGAAATATAGGGAAAAAAGCTTCAATTTATTTCTTACAATGTAATCTGACTTCACGCACTCACGCACACACACACATAAAGTCACCGGGAGCTCTTCAAGACACCAAGACACACTACAGCTTACTACCATAATTTTACTAATACAGTTTTTAATAAAAACTCGGTTTTACTTAATGTTTTTTATATATCTAAGTAATGTACGTTCTCCCTGTTCGTAACGTGTACTATGTTTTGAATGACAAACATAAACTCACACTGACATATTGTGAATTTGGTTGGTTATTACAAGATAGTTTAACCCCCAGTTTTATCAGACGTTACTACCCGTTTCAACTATACGTAATTCCCATGCATATGTTCTCACGCGCCGATACCAGTGGCCGCGCGGTCTAATGCGTGTGTCTGCGGCCGCTCGCTTGCTGGGATCGTGGGTTCGAATCCCGCCGGTGGCATTGATGTGTCTCTTGTGAGTATTGCGCGTTGTCAGGTCGAGGTCTCTGCGTTGGGCTGATTACTCGTCCAGAGGACTCCTACAGAGTATGGTGTGTCTGAGAGAGAATGTGGAAAGAAACTATACGAACCTATACGCAAGATCCCAACCTACCTAGCATTTGTCTGCGTAGAGTTTAACGTGTTCCATGTCCGTGCACTATATTATACAAAAAAACTTTAAATATCAACAAATGCACAAAGAGCTTTTTTCGTCAATTATAACACACTCCTACATGTTTCGACCCTGCTGGGTCATCTTCAGGGAGAAACTTTCCGTTGTCGTTACACTAGGTTGCACTACACAGTTAAGCGAGAATGTGCTGTTGACTGTACTGTGCCGCTTGTACAAGCCGAGACTACAAAGAGTTCGCGCCTCCATAAACGGCGCAGTGCACAGTCAACAGCACATTCTCGCTTAACTGTGTAGTGCAACCTAGTGTAACGACAACGGAAAGTTTCTCCCTGAAGATGACCCAGCAGGGTCGAAACATGTAGGTGTGTGTTCTAATTGACGAAAAAATCTCTTTGTGCATTCGTTGGTGTTTAAAGTTTTTTTTTCTGTGTAGAGTGTTGCGAAAATTCGCGAACACCTCAAACACGATGGCTGGTATCTGGTGTGCTTTCCGTACATATTCGTTTAGAGCCACTGTATAAAATAATGAAAAAATCTGTTAGGAATTTCGTTTCTGGGTAGAGATTCAAACCTTGTACCTCCCGATTAATGCTCACAAAACAGAGACAATTCTCCTAGAACGCATTTTTCCTAGTAACTTACAAAAGCTAATCCTGTGTTGCAGGGTCATTTGAAAGTAGGTGTGCTGGCCCAGAGCTACGTAACGGGCGGGCACCGGAGAAACAAGGAAGTGTTACCAGCGACAGGTAAACGCGGCCTGTCCGCGTATTCAGACACTGTGACGTCCTGGCACAGGCACTCCATACTGCACACGGCTTCAGTCCCTCGGCAAAGAACCCCTGATCACAAGTCTTCAGGCAGTGTGGTTATGTTCTATGCCGATATATTGGCCGATAAATTAACCTTTTAAAGCCTAGCGGTAACTTTACATACGAACAGGTTTAACATTAAAAAATTCTACGTGGTGCCCACATTGCGTTTATGTGTTTTGTACGGATCTCAGAACAAACAGCAACTTTTGCCTTATAACACATTAAGATACTGGTTTTTATAACCGAAGTGGAGAGTGTTTACAGCGCGGTACGCACTGAGTCCTTATATAAAACAGATACGCTTCTTCTTTAAAGGGTTAAAAGGAACGCGAAGTTTTCTAAAGTTCAATCGAACACTGGGACTGTGAGTGTGGTGAAGGGCCCCGCAGCAGACGCTACGGACGCACCCCAGCCTGAACGCTTATTGTGGAACCCTGTGATGAAGACAAAGAAGAAGATGACCAGTTTTTTCATTTTTCAAAGTAATGGAGCACCGGTGGAATGAAACTGACAGCGGAAAACCGAAGTACTCGGGGGAAAACCCGTCCCAATACCACTCTGTCCGCCACAAATCCCACCTAGACTGACACGGCATCGAACCCGGGCGTCCGCAATGAAAGGCAGGCGACTGACCGCCTGAGCCATGGCACGGTCTCAACATTGGGATCATGCGTTCGAATCCAGCTTGTGGCACTGACGAGGGTGTTCTCTCTGTGTTGTTCTGTGTACGCACAGATCTTGCAATCGGCAAATATCCGGTCCCAAAGGGTTCTGTCAGACGTCTGAAATGTATTCACAGTTCCACAGCACAAATAGACGCTTATATCTACACAAACGAGGTGAGGCAGCGGGTCACAGGTTGAACTCGGATGTCACTGTGTGTACGTTACACATATCTGAATGCTTGCTTATATAGAACAGTTAAGATATTTACGTCAGCAAGGGTCACTGTGTCTTCAAAACGCAGTTAAAATGATCCGTATTGACACGAACAAGACGTCAAATTGTACATGTGCTTAATTAGAAACCGCGCCTCGGAAGTGCACCGACACTCTCCGACACACGCAGTGTTTACGTTCCGAAATGTCTGCCATTAAGCCGAATTTCGGGCAAGTCGGAACTGAGTATACATACGGTCAACTGTATATGTATACATAATGGAGTTCCGCTGAAACACAAACTCCAGCACACTGGAACCCGATCGACAGAAGCATGACCGCGCCCGCTGCCTGTGTCATCGCCCAAAAGTATTCTTCCGCCAACATCGTGTAACTTTCGTTCCCGCAAAGAAAAATTTGGCACGGATTTCAAGAATCTTGTATCTGGATCATTTTAATTTAAAAAAAAATGCGTAAGTCTGAAATCACGTAACTTCAAATTGCGTAACTCGGGGAGTGTCTGTGCGCCGTGAAAACGTAAGATGCAGTGGAGGTATAGACCCACGCAGTCTTAACCAGGGCTGTGGAGTCGGTACACAAAAGCTCCAACACCGACTCCGACTCCTTCATAAAAGTTCAATATGTATTAATAACGGTAAACCTATAAGACATTTCATCGCCACCACGTGAATCAACAGGCTATTGTTCAGACTTATAATCTATATTTAAGTATAAGTCTAATGGTTACTGTAGCTATCAGGGCTCTGGGTTTGGAGTGTCTAGTTAAGATTTTAGACTGAGGTCGGAGTCGGAGTCGGCATATTTTTACCGACTCCGACTCCACCTAAAAATTCCTCCCGACTCCGACTCCACCAAAAATTCCTCCCGACTCCGACTCTGACTCCACAGCCCTGGTCTTAACCTCGGCACCAGACAGAGGAAATTGGTTACTTTCATGCGCCGCCCTTCACCCCTGGTAAAAGACAGCCCGGTAGCCACTAGACAGAATGCGCCCGAGAACCAGACCGGGCGCTATGGAGAATACAAAAGCTTCTTGCCCCGGTCCGCATATCAATTCCGATGTCCCATCATCCAACTACGCTGGCTGAGCTAACTCGGCACCCGCTGGAAGCGTGCGCGGTTGCTGATCTGTATCCAACCACCTACCATTTCTACCCACCTATTCATTTTTATCGCCATTTATGATTTCAAATTCACATTCACACCTGCCTAACTAATATATTCGACTTCACAGCCCTGAATGTGTGGACCCACCCATTTACCTGTCACTTTACTGGCTGACATATGCAACAATACCGGACAGTTACACAACCGGGCTAATTCTGCAGAAGGAACCCGTTTGCCGCAGCAGTTAACATTTAACTGAGTGGGGACAACTGAAAATTACTAGCCTATGGCACAATACACAAACCGCCAGGCTCCAAAACATAAACATTATTTTCCTAAAGTCTCTTCGGAACTAAAATTATGGTGTTATGGGATATGACGCCGTGTAATTCGGTAGGCAAGAATCACTGCTTCAGTGCAAACTGTTTCGTCTTTATTCGGAGTGGAAGATACGACATTTCTACTCGGAGTGTGAAAATACAGGTTCCACCAAAACGGTAGACTACCCCAGGCGCGCACCCAAAAGTTTTCGCTGTTTACAGCTCCATTTATATACACACAAATACAACTACATGTTCCATGACTCAATCACAGTGTCCTATCTTCTTGTTTTACAATTTTATTAATTTATTTCTCAAAATTCTATGTACTAGTCATCAGCCGATTTCATTGGCTGATTTCGGCAAAAGGATGAATCACGTAAAACTTTTCATAATATCTACAAAATCTGTGTTTCTTTTTTAATTTCGGTTTCGGGGGGGGGGGGGGGTTAGCGGCGGCCGGGCGGCAGCCCCCCCCCCTTTAGGTGCGCTCCTGGACTACCTATATACCCAACCGTAAGGTGTCACATCTCAAAAGACCGTCTTAAAACTACGCACCGCCAAAAACTCAAACCCCAACCAAAGAACAAGTCACCCGTACGGTCATCCATGCGCCCTTGCCCAGCCTGTATCGCTGTAAATACTTACTGCCAACAAATAGCCCAGTACTATGGGCCCCATTTGAAGAAAGTGGAGATGTGACGTCACATGACCCAGATAAATGCAAGGCTGCAAGCAGACATACCGCATTACTTTGACGTTGCACACATCGGCCCCACCTCAAGGACACGTGGTCACAGTACGTCTGCCCAGCATCCCCCCCCCCCCCCCCATTTTCTGAAGGAAAGCTGCTTTTCTCGAGGATTCTCGCATTTCGCTAGTTTGTTCTTCTGGTAAGAGCAGCACGTAGATGCACACTGTGGAATGACGGTGAAACCAAAGTACTCTGAGTGAAACCTGTCACCCGGTGCCACTTTGTTCCCCATGCCTCACGTGCATCGGCCCGGGATAGAACCCAGGTGTCCGTGGTGACAGGCCAGCGATTAACCATCTTAAACAATGGAGCAGTCAATGTATATGCCGGGATGATGCCTCAGTACTTAACCTTACAACCCCTACCTCACAGAAAACAAAATCCGCTTCCATTACAAAGACCAAATGGTTAATGCTGTTTTAGGGAAACAGTCGCTGTCTATTTTGAGACTTAAGAAACACGTACATATACTGTGTGAGCAAAATTTAAAGCTTTTTCATGCTTAGTTAGGTGGTACTTTTAGCCACCACTGCTACACAAAAGGTTACATTAACCCTTTAAAGACGAAGCGTATCTGTTTTATATAAGGACTCAGTCCGTACCGCGCTGTAAACACTCTCCACTTCGGTTATAAAAACCAATCTCTTAATGTTTTATAAGGCAAAAGTTGCTGTTTGTTCTGAGATACGTACAAAACTCATAAACGCAATGTGGGCACCACGTAGAATTTTTTAATGTTAAACCTGGTGGTACGTAAAGTTACCGCTAGGCTTTAAAAGTTAAGCCACCACAGTTTTCCTTTCGCTGGTGTTTGGCAGAGCAAAATACGACAACACTATACCACTTGAGCTGAAATTTCTTTTTCAGTTTCCCCCGCAAGTTATCAATATATTTCGCCTTTTCACTTGTCACCACATCGGATCATCGTTTAACCGTGGTTGGTGCCAAGCCGTTGGAGTGGGTTTCTCTAATAAAACAAGCCACTCGCAATGAGGTCAGGGGTATAAAGCCACGCACGCGGGGCAACAGGAAAGGTTGAAGGTATATGCCCGGCTGGAGATTTCGAAAGTGATTTCTGGTTGCACAACTCGGCTTTCTGAATTACTTAACCCTTCGAAATACACTGGTTGTTATCTCTATCGCCTGCCTTGTTATTACGAAACTGCATTTTCCCCCAGGGATGCCCAAAATAATGCTAATTATAGACCAGATGGATGAAGACGACTCACAAGGCCTCTGAAGAGACTACTGGACGAGGCCGAAACAGGTCTATTAAGGTCTAACTCGTGACGGATGTTGATGATGATGATTTTTCCGAATATACTGAAGCTTCAGGTCTTCTGGGATGTGATGCAGTTCCGCTGAATCAGCGATACCCGACGTTTCGAACGCTAGTAGTGCATTCGAAACGTCTGGTACTACTCACCCAATGACACAGCATAAACGCACTGAAGACGAGTCTGCAGCATTACGGCGCATAAGTACAAGAACTCCGGAAGGTACAGGGCAAGTCGAATTTCGCGCAAAAAGGAACTAAGTGCACATAGGGTCAACTAAGTATGTAAACACACAAGGAGGTCCAGTTTAAATCCAGACTCCAGCACACTGGAACGCAATCGGCCGCAGTATGACAGTTCCGCCGCCTGTGTTATCGCCCAGGAGTATTCTTCGTCTTTTTTCACTTTCATTCCAGCAACGAAAAATTCGTTGCGCGTTTAAAAAATGTCGTTATTTCAGCACTGTTTAAAAATTGCGTTAACTTCAAATTGCGTAAGCTGGGGCGTGTCAGTAGCCGTTATTGCCCTAAGCAGAATTAACAGGTTGCTATTTTTTAACAGAGACCCAGGGTGCGTTCTGTGACGTAAAATTGTGTCGTAAACACAGTCGAACGAACCCGGTTATAACGACATCGGTTTATACGACGCCTCTTATATAGCGTCAGATATTCTGTGGTACCATTTAATTACTTTCATTGCTTTTTACTGTCAACCCGTACGCAAGTATAGAATTAGCTCAGCGACATTTGTTATTCCAAATTCTAATTCTGACCGAAATTTAAAACAGATCAGGGCGTAAAATTGTATGTAACGTACCTACAGGCCTGTATTTTGTCTTCACATATTTTTCCTTCACTCTTACTACATCCCTGGGTTATAACTACACTCGTTTATAACGACACAAAATACACAGCCCCCTTTCATGACGTTATAACCGAGTTCGACTGTATTATTTCCACGAAATTCAGACCCAAAGTATTTGACCGATCAAGTTAGCTCAGTGGTAAATCAATGGAAATGTACTCTAGTCCGTTCGGACATATTCCGTGATAATACATAAAACCTGCCTACAGAGGAACCGGGTTTACAACAAACTGCCGCCTTTAATGAACAAAAATAACCGAAAGTTAGTCCCAAGAATACATGTTAAGATGGTCGGACTAAACGCACTGATGATGATGATGATGATGATGATGATGATGATGATAACAATACTTGAGCAGCATAGCAGGAAAGCACGATATCAAGGAACTGCAGATAACAGCCATATTGGGCACAGCACACACACTGCGGAAAGTGCTAATGTAGAAGCACAACAGAGTTTAATATTGCAGACAGCGCTATATGCACCATTAACAGTACGTGCAGCATAGCTGCGACACTGTATACCCTAGAAACATGGTTTGTTTCAGGTATATAAGTGTGAATACCCTGCGTAAAGGGTATTATTATTATTATTATTATTATTATTATTATTATTNGACTTTAGACTGAGGTCGGAGTCGGAGTCGGTACATTTTTACCGACTCCGACTCAACCTAAGATTCCTTCCGACTCCGATTCCACAGCCCTGGTAGAAACAGCAACTCTACAGACAACACAGTAATAAAACTGGATGACACTAACTCCTGACAAGTGTCTGCAAACAAACCTTATACATGCGGTAGTGAATTATTAATACATTGCACAATGTCGGTCAACGAAATACGATTCCTGCAGGCCGCCTTACCGCAAAAACACACCAGCCTTAACACACGGCGCTTCGGCCGGTGGCAAGCATTAAACATACAACCGTCTTTGATTAACCTGCTTCGTATCGTCGAATAACGGCATCGAGAATGGGTGAGCAACACAGATAAGAAATTGGGGGCAACCAGCTACAGCCGCCTGGCAGCATTTCAAACCTCAAAGACGAGACCACTATATTCTCTCGAAACGTCGGAAACCAATTATACACTGACACGGCGTCATACCCCAGAATATCGGAATCCTCACCTTCGACGGTATTTCTCACATTTAGTGTCACATATAGCAAACAGAACTTCTTACAATGTAAGCTTGCGGAGTTTCTATTAACCTTTTAAAGCGTAGCGGTAAGTAAACAGTAAGTTTACTTACCGCTAGGTTTTAACATTCAAAAATTCTACGTGGTGCCCACATTGCGTTTATGTGTTTTGTACGGATCTCAGAACAAATAGCAACTTTTGCCTTATAAAACATTAAGAGACTGGTTTTTATAACCGAAGTGGAGCGTGTTTACAGCGCGGTACGCACTGAGTCCTTATATAAAACAGATAAGCTCCGTCTTTAAAGGGTTAATTCTTTCAAATAGCAGTCGAACTCGGTTATAATGTCATGAAAGGGACTGAATATTCTGTGTCGTTATAAACGAGTGTTGTTACAACCGAGAAATATAATGTTACGGTTTGCAGTAAGGAATTAATTGGTAACACAGAATATCTGATCCTATGGACGAGGTGTCGTATAAACCGATATCGTTATAACCGGGTTCCACTGTATAGACAAATTCATCACTGTAGGGTCCAGTTCCAGGTGACAGATGCGCATTCGCTTTCAAACCGCACTAGGGCAATGGCGGGAGTAATGATACTGCTAAAAGTGGAAAAGACATCGGCAGTGACAAATGTACGGCATCAGCCCGAACACTTTCAAACCCCGAAACAAAGAAGTACACTCTATGTTCACGAAAACAGAGCTTACAGCCCAACATAATTCCAGAGATCTTCGGCACACCGGAAACGGGCAGAATTGTCGCTACGTAATTTGAAAATAAGTTCATAAAGTGATTTTTAAGGAGGAAAAAAAAGGGACAGGCCTAATCGCCGTAAAATCTGACTGTGTACCTATGCAGGCTAAGAAGGCGTGTGGGGGTAGTGGGGTTATAGCACCACTCATTTTCAACCTTGGTATTAGTCTAAGGCGAGTCATTGGCTTCAAGCGCCGGCCGCTTAATACCTGGGGAAAGAACCCGAAGTGCCTACGAAACAGGATACTGTGTGGGCTCCAGAGTCGGTCTAGACGTTTCGGAGAAGATAAAAACGTCTTAGCTCTGCTGGGAATCTGAGGACAATCGCAGCTCTGGCTAAATTAAATTGCGCGTCATTATTCACGCAAAGCTTCTGTATAGAGTCGATATCAGACAGTACACGATTACAGTCTTCAGGATTGTGTAATAAACACTACGATAAATCTTCAAACCTTCAGCAAACAACAGATAGTTTCATTTACAAACAGAACCACAAACAGTATTAACCCTTTAAAGACGAAGCGTATCTGTTTTATATAACGACTCAGTGCGTACCGCGCTGTAAACACTCTCCACTTCGGTTATAAAAACCAGTCTCTTAATGTTTTATAAGGCAAAAGTTGCTGTTTGTTCTGAGATCCGTACAAAACACATAAACGCAATGTGGGCACCACGTAGAATTTTTTAATGTTAAACCTGGTGGTATGTAAAGTTATCGCTAGGCTTTAAAAGGTTAAGAAAAGAAGAAATAACAGAATTCGTGAAGCAGATCCTTGTGGGACATCAGACTTCATAAATAATAAGAAGAAAAGGTACCACATGTAGTAGAACCCGGTTATAACGACATCGATTTATACGACATCTCTCCTATAAAGTCAGATATTCTGTGGTACCAATTAAGTCGTCACTGTTAACGATAACATTATGCTCGTCGGTTATAACAACATTCGTTTATAACGACACAAAACATTCAGTCCCTTTCAAGACGTTATAACCGGGTTCAACTGTGTATGAACTGAGGATCGTGTGTTTTAAGGTTGGATGTTTCGCTGCAAGCTGGAAAATTAGACAGATGGGAAGGACCATCAATCAGAACAGCACTTTAGACAATATCTTATTGTGGATCGTGATCGTGATACAGGTTTCGGCTTAAACAAAGCCAACATCAGGTACCTTTTAATACACACATATAAGAAAAAACGCGCAGCCAACAGGGTGTTAAATATAACTGGTATTTCAGATTTACGTGCCAATAATTTGTACATTCATTTAGGTGAATCTATGATACGGTGATGTTTAATTATATATAATTATATATTACACATAACACATTTTACGTTACGCATTTTAATATATTATTTTTAAAGTAAAATTAGACATGAACATATCACAGCTTCGGCTAATTGAATATATAAACTGCTGGCATGTAAAACTGAGATATCAGTTAGGCCTATGTTTCACAGGCTGTTGGTTAAACGATTTTTTCCTGTATATATGAACTAGTGCTTGATGACAGCCTTTATTTAGGCCGAAACATGTAGCATGATCGACAATAAAATAATTTTTTTGGCTGACGATCCTCTGTATCTGTCTAACTCGTCTGTTTGTTAGGAAACTGTGACATCAATTAACACAATTAGAAGACAGTCAAACACTTCTAAGCTTACAAACAAGCAGGCAGTGAGAAACAGTGTCAAAAGCATTACTTCATCAAAATGTAATCAGTTCGTCCTTGAGTACTCGCTGAATGCATCAGTGTATTAAGG